>JAUCBJ010008799.1:0-164144 GCA_032718475.1 Nemertoderma westbladi
CCTCATGGAGTGAATAAGCATGGTGGACAGCCCATGACTTTCTTGAGACGCATCTTAAAGGACACTGGCCTTAAAGATGCGGATGATCTAGCAAATGTCATGGGTGATAGGGAGTTGTGGCGGTGCAATTTTGTTGACAAGCCGGCACAGCATTCTTAAAAATGCAGCTGCAATGCAGCATGCCGATCCTAGTAGTAGTAGTAATCTGGTGTTCCTCCACCGCAATCAATACCCTAGTGAGTACGGCTGCAGGAAGGATGAGAAGGGGATCCGAATAAATCGCATCTGCCATCTTTGCTCCGCGCTCGGGTGTCAGCTCTACAGTATCCGCACTACTGGAGCTGTCGGGCCGCTGAGAAATAAGTTCTCGGCTCGAGTGTTGCTGCTGTTCAACAGCTGCTTCTTGGTCCCGCTTGACCTGAGCTCGAGTGCCTATGATAGACCTACGGTGTTGGACTAGCCTAGGGTCTGATACTACTACTGGAGGGATGATCTTTCTTACAGTAGGAGGTGAGTTGAACTTCGGTCTCACACGTTCCACACTCCTGTCTGGCTCACAGATGGTTGTATCTAGGAGACTGTCTGACAGGTTTTGCTTTGTGTCAGACATGTTTGTTTGTACAGTTGAATGCCTACTGCTATATTACAGTTAAAGCAAGTCTAGTAATTCAGTATCAACTATTAGCCTAGTAATTAATTACCGATATCGTTACTCTATGTAACGTGATATATATACAATATATTAGAGTACCGGTATACACTTATAGTATATATATAAGTATTATTACAGACTAGGTTTGTCACAGAATACCAGTATATAATTTCAGCTCAAGTATATATAAATATATAAGCCTATCGTGAATACCGGTATACAGCTTACACTTATAATGTATATATAAGTATAATTATAGACTAGAATTAATTACAGAATACCGGTATATATTTTCAGCCTAAATTTATAGAAATAAATATAATAAGCCTATCGTGAATACCGGTATACAACTTACACTTATAGTATATAAGTATAATTATAAACTAGAATTAATTATAGAATACTGGTATATAATTTCAACTTAAATTTATAGAATAAATATAATAAGCCTATTGTAAATACCGGTATGTCAATTATTTTAGAATAATTGAATTTCTGAAATTTTAGGGGTTACTTGGTTATCTTACTTTACTTTATTACCGTTATTTAAGCAGTAGTCCAACTGATATTAAGACCTAATTGATGTATAACAGGCCTAATGTATTATAAATCGGTTTGAGTTGATTTATAATATATATACCCGTTTAATGGGTTTTTGTCAATATTTGAAATAAATGTTATTATTTCTGGGAAGGAGTCACTACACAGAAGCTGTACGCTCTCAGTGAGGTGCTACCTATTGGACACTAAAACAAATAATTCTACTTGCCTAAGTTACTTAATACTACAAATTACGTACAATTACGGGGTGAGATTACAATCTCTAAATAAACACAAAAATTATACGTACAAATTTTTAGGGTAATTTTACAAGAAGTCTACAAACCAGCCTAACAAAGGGTTAGAATATCTGGTTATTACAACGGACAGGATACTACGGTATTTGAAAATAATAAGCAGTAGTAAATACACTGCGTTGTCCAGATAGGAAAAATACCACTGTCTGACGACTTATAGCTGTATCGCTATAAGTACTATGTTATGTATCACGGAGTGTTCCTACCTAGAAGTTAATTACCGCGGCCTACCAGAGCCAACGTGCCTATTAACCACTTTACAACACAAATATACTGCCTACATACTAATTACCTTCGGAAAGCACTGTACACTAAACCCTAAATTAGGTACAAGTACTTATACAACAAATAACCAGCAGTTAGAAATACTTGTACAGCTAAAAGAACCACGGTATCTGCCGGAGTGACCAAAGCATAAAATCTCCAGTCTTTACCTACGCCAAACAGCCCTGATGTAGTACCGGGGTTAATTTAACTATAACGGTATGTATAACAAGCACAATTACTGTAGGAATAAACTTGGGGTTGTGAATGTTGCGAATAATCGCATAAACTCTGAATAATAAATATTATGCTACCCTTACAGACTACACAAACAAAATACAGACCAAACGCTGGCAGACTACTATCAAGCCTAAATAAACCACAGTATATGCAGACTCCGAAATGGTTAGTTAGTATGCGTTCTAACCGAGTAGTACGACTTATTCTTTCAGGGGGATTTACCTTACAGCACTGGATGCCACCCACTTTCCTAACTAGTACTTTATCGGACATACACTCTACACACACTGCAATCTCTTCAGACTTAACAACAGTCAGACAACAGTCCAGCCTACAAATTATCTGTACAATCTGAGCAGGCTTACACGTATTCTGCTCAATATTAACCTACAAATAAATAAAACTGACAGAAATAAGTAAACCATACAAAGGAATAAGGGGTGATCAATCCCTAATCCCCTAACAGCCTACAATATATCTTCAATCGAAATAATACTGGTGTACCTGTGCTGCTGTAAGTACCGGTTCGGGTGGTTAGGTAGTTAGGCCTACTGGTTACCGGTTGACCGGTACTTTAGTCTTTATTGCCTACGTCGCAATAAAGATCCTATAACTGTTATTGTTCGCGCTTTCAGACCTTTAGCAGTTTAACCTGCCAAATTTAGGTGTCTTCTAGATTATAAATCGACTTTAGCCTATGACGAGTATTTGATACACTACATTAGCCGAAGCCAGCCTATGCGCGACCATTCACCCGCTGGATATACCCGGGAGACTGGATTCGGAAGCTCTGACCTTATTGCGATGTAGGCCTACTGTATTATTCGACTGATCGTTAATATATAATCTCTGACCAATATTATTCACTTTCGGGAAATATTAACAGTTCCTTTAGGACGTGGCGCTCTAAGTATGTAAACAGAGTTATGACTTACACTAAACACAACGGGATGGCTATTGATTCACGTATAAAGCGCATTCTTTAGGAGATGCTTTGTTATCTGTCACAATCATGCACACTACCACACAATGCTGCACACCGATCTGCCGACCTTCACTAATTTTAGTCACATATAAAGAGAACAGCAACCGACACATGTAGTGCCTATGAAATAGCATTAGATTCACTCCAAAACCAATATAATGTAAGTCGCAACTGCTATATGTAACCGGTCTCTTACCTTCAGTATATCAAGAAGATTGGGGTTTTATGATTATTTATCGATATTATCCAAATATAATAATATTCCATCAACTGATACAATTAATAACCGACAGTAAATAGCAGTAAAATAATGCGGTGTTTGTAGGTGACAATATGATTTGTAATAATATGACAATATGATGTTTTGGTTTGCCAGTTTGGTTTGTGGTTTGCGATAACAGTTATACGTTTCTATGATCAAAGCCTATTAATGTTTGGCTAAAGTCTGAAACACAGAATAATTCCAAAGCCGGTGTTCTAGGCTTAGGATAAATACACACTGACTGAATTGCGTGAGTTTCTGTATACAATGTCCAACACAGAGTGAAAACCGCTCTGATTGGTCGACCGAACAAAGAACGAACAAATGACAAAGAAAAAGTTACACGTGGACACAGCTGATAGATGTAGTCATCAGAGTTCCGATGTTTAGAGTATTTGAGCTTATTGCGGAGAAAAATGGCTTTTTATGTCCGCTAAAGCACACATGCAGACATAGCGGGCAAAATCGCTTGTTATGTCCGCTAAAATACCTACTCGGTATATTGCGGAGAAAAATAGCTTGTTACATCCGCAAAAGCTTTTACAACTACTGTATGCAAATATTAGTGACGGGTAAAATAACAATTTTGAAAATTTTTGATTATTGAAAAAGTTTCCCATGTGTTACTGTGTATCCCATTCCATCTGCAGTGTAGGTAATAAATTTGGAACTCTTACCAGCTGGTTGAAATTGCAGTTATTTATTGATCGAAATTGAAATTTCTAGATAATATATAAATAAATGTGCCACAAAACCTTTAAATACAACAAAAACAGAATCTGTTATTTTTGAGATTTTTCCAATTATAAATTTGCTACTTTTGGCGATTTTGACAAAATAGTCAAAAATAATGTGGCCTGATCATTACCCATAGAAAATGATGTGTTCTATTTTTAAAAAGTGGCTGCTTGCCGCGGCCGCTCGCTGCTCCTGTGGTGTATCATGGCCTTTAGAGAATACCCACTCGGTAGTCAACCCAAACGGAAGATCCTGACAAACGATATAGCGTCCATATATAGAAAACTCAACTTAATGAAAACCTCAATGTTTCACTAATGAGGGACAGCCTAGAACTCATATCTCAGCTACCGTTCGATTAAAAAAACCCACATTTATAGAATATTTGAAAAACATCACATAAAGATATAAGTGTGTGCCTACAAAGGTGTGCTTTCCATTTCGGAAGCATACTACTACTACTATAATAGGCTTGCATCATTAAAGCTGAACAATGAGATGCTATGCGTGTGACGGGATCTACGGATCCCGGTTTATCCGTTGGGTTTTCTATCTACGCGTCCCCGCCGTGTGTGAAAGATAAAGAGTTTCTGTTGTTCGTTGTATTGCAATGTTCGAGGTATATACAATATAGATATAGATAATGATGACTGGTAATATTGTTGTACACGGAAGGCGGGAGACGGTAACTGAAATCCCGGTACTTCCCTAGCTAAACTATTCTTACAGTAGTACCAATAACACTGAGATAACTGAGGTAATATGATTACTGGTTACTGGTTATATTGCACGGTGGCCTTATTGCTCTACTCAATCGATGCCTTGCCCCCCTCTGATTGGTTGATACCCTTGTTGGCGCCCTTTGGAGTGTCCCGTTCACTCCACCTGTTCTCTCTTGGTTAGGGGTTTGGCCCAGGACCCTTGTTGTGTGGTTCTCCTTCCCACTCTATTGGGGTGACACGAGGTTGATATTGGTAATCAACCTCGTGCTCCCAATATTGCCTTATGGCTCACTCTATGGGTTTGTGTTAGCGGAATTGGATAAGCTAACACTCCCCCCCATGCTATCTTCCCGGTGAGAAGATAGCATCCAACTAAAGTGCGCTACAATTCCGCTGGATCCCGATCTAGCATCGGGTGTGGGGTGGGTATATTTTTTCGGAGTCGGCTTTCCAGGCCGCTCCCTATGGGTATGATGTCACTACCCTCTGGCGTCTCGTGTCGGGCCGATCGTGCGCTTCTCTCACACAATTTTTGTTTCCCCAACACTCTCACCACTCTACTCCAACTCTCGCATACTCCCGGACCTCCTCGTCCCACACTCTTCCTCTCACTTCTCCTCCCCCACACTTGAATTGCGCCCACGCTCTCTTCGCACTCCGCACTATTACTCCATCCCTCCTTGACTACCTTATCCCTTCTGACGAATCTCACCCCCCCTCCGTGCCGTCGCACAAATGCTACCCCTGTGCTATCATACTATCTACCTACTGCTTACTAACTCTAACTATCTAACTAACTCTTACTAGCTCTCTACTTCTACTAACTCTACTTGACTCCTCTGAGTCTACCAACTCTGCTAACTAGCTCTACTAACTCTACTCCACTAGCTCTGCTAACTCTACTCCACTAGCTCTGCTAACTCTACTAACTAGCTCTACTAACTCTACTCCACTCTTCTAACTACGTGGCGCTTGCGGTGCCCACAACCCCTTTACTACTACTTCCCTCTACGTGGCGCTTGCGGTGCCCACAACCACTCTACTATCTGGCACCCTATGTGCCCTCTACTACTCAACTACCTCTCTAACTCTACTACCTGGCACCCTATGTGCCCTCTCTATTACTCTACTCTATCTCTAACTTTCTAACTCTACTACCTGGCACCCTATGTGCCCGTCTCTACTATTCTACTCTATCTCTAACTTTACTACCTGGCACCCTATGTGCCCTCTCTGTTACTCTACTCTATCTCTAACTTACCTCCTTTGCATCTACTCCCTTTACGTCTACTCGCCTACACGTGACGCTCTGAATGCCGGCAGAGTGGGTACGTTAATCATGTGAACTACTACTAACTCTTACTAACTCTACTACTAACTCTTACTATCTGGCACCCTTCGTGCCCTTCTACTAACTCTTACTATCTGGCACCCTTCGTGCCCTTCTACTAACTCTTACTATCTGGCACCCTTCGTGCCCTTCTACTCCTCAACTACCTCTCTAACTCTTTTTGTGCCCGGCACCTGTTGTGCCCGGCACCCACCCTAATTAACATACCCTGCTCTTACATCAAACACATCATCACGCCCGTCCCCCACTAAGTTCAGCGCATTCCCTACTAACTCTAACTGCGTGGCGCTTCCGGTGCCCACAACCCTTCTACTGCTACTACTAACACTCCTAACTAGCGGTACTACGTACCCTCTTACTACTCTAGCTCTCTCTACTAACTAGCGGTACTACGTACCCTCTTACTCTTACTAACTCTCTCTACTCTTACTAACTGGTACTACGTACCTTCTTACTCTTACTAACTCTCTTAACTCTTACTAACTGGTACTACGTACCTTCTTACTCTTACTAACTCTCTCTACTCTTACTAACCGGTACTACGTACCCTCTAACTCTTACTCCCTAACGGTACTACGTACCACCCTCTAACTCTTACTCTCTAACGGTACTACGTACCCCTTAACTCCTACTCTCTAACGGTACTGCGTACCCTCTAACTCTTACTCTCTAACGGTACTACGTACCACCCTTTAACTAACTAACTAACTCTTACTACCTAACTTCTACCTACTTTATTATTTAATTATTTTCTTATTTTTTAATTAAATAATTATTTTATATTTTGTGCGTGGGAAGGGCGTCTCGCCCTCATTCCCACCCCCCTCAGTCCAAAACTTTGGACGACTAAACACTCTCAGGTGCCCCTTCTTCCGGTAGGCACTCTCCCGCTGCCCTTCTATACGTCCTCTAACTCTTCGCCACAGTCTCTTCGATTCTACCTTTGCTGGCCTCCCCCTTCTTATGTGCGCTGGCATTAGAGCTCTCGACGACCCCCGCTCGTCCCTCGGTATACGCGGTGTCTGCCCATGTAATGCCCCCTCGCACTGTGTCAGTCCTGCGTGTGTATGCAACACGCCTCCTTCTACTTTCCCGACTCCTTTATGTTTGCTAACGGGCTTCTCTGCCCCTGGTTTAGTCCTTTCATATCCTCTCCCTTTCCAACACTCTCCGGATCTGTGTCCTTTTACCACACATCGATGACATAGTCCGTTTGCGTCTGTGTAGGCTACACGATCTCGTTTGGGCAACGCTTGCCAGTACTTGCAACTCCTGGTCTTATGGGTTCCGTCCCGATGTAATTGACATTGGAATCCTGGATTATAGCGTTTCCTGTATAGTCCTTCACGTATCGCGCTTAGGTTTATATGTACCGATTTAGTGTTTCGATTGTCTAGACTCGGCCTACTGGGTATATTGGGATTGTGTTTATTTATGGTGTTATTTTCTTTCTGTCCCTGCCACGGTGTGGCCCTGCTACCAGCTAACTGTGGACTAGCAGTCCCCTGTACGGCCGCGTGTGGTGGTGACTGTCCGCACGACCTGTTCTCGTCCAGGGAGTTCGATGTTCTTGCTCCTATCGGGGTATATTGTCGATATTGTGATGGGGGAATGTCACCCTGTCCCCCCCCGGCCGGTATGTTTGGTACTGGGGTTGATGTTAATACATTGGGGCCCATACGTCTATCTCCAATAACTCCCCCCTCCCCTGGATATATGTTATGTCCCTGTGTATTATAGTCATGCTGCTGTACCGATATAGCCCTACCTACCTCTCGCCTACCTACCGGTATGTACTCCGCGACTTCCGGGTTTAATCCCGTCGTTCGCGCTACCCTATCGCCTACTATATCTCTACCAGCATGGCCTATAATAGTATGTGCAGTAAGGCCTACAGTATGTCCTGCAGTCTGCATGTGCCCTTCCGAACCGAAGTTTATTCTTCGCGAATCTCTAATCTCCCGGCGACTACCGTACTCTCGATCGGCAGCTATATCCCGTCGGGAAGCTTCTCTCCGATCCCCTCTCCTGTTCTCGACTTTGTATTGGTACCTCCTGTACCCCTCTCTTGGCGTGCGGTGCGTTTCTCCGGGGCGACGGCAATCTCCCGAAGTTCGACCCCACTGGCTCCCTGACTCCATCTCTACTGTCGATGGTCCGTTATCCGTCCTCGCACTGCTATCGTTCGTGGCGACACTTCTTCTACTATCTTCTCTTCTTCTCTTTTCTGTGTAGTATTCCGGCTCGTGAGGTCTCTCGTCGACCTCCCGGTTAAACTCCACTGTTCTTCTTCCCTCTTCTGATCGGGCTCGACGCTTCGCCTGCCCTCTCGCGACGTCAACCTGCCTCTCTCTGCTCGATCGCACGCCGCTGGGGATACTCGCAATCCCCCTATTACTCTCCGTCGCCGGGTGTTGCGGTTTACCTGATTCGGCCCGCGCATTATCCGCTGACGGCTGTGGGACACTCTCTGCCCCCCCTCTCTCTCTACTAATCTCTCGTGGTGGGGTGCCCGTAGCCCCCCCCACCCGCCACTTCTAACTTCACTATCTCTTATTACACTTCTGCGTCCCTCTTGTCAGACATTCTCTACCCCCCTTCTCTCGCCACTAATCTTTCGTGGTGGGGCTCCTGTAGCCCCCCCCCCCCACCCGCTACTTCTAACTTCACTACCTCCTACTACACCTCTACACCCCTCTTGTGGGGCATTCTCTGCCCCCCCCTCTCTCGCCACTAGTCTTACGTGGTGGGGCGCCCGTAGCCCCCCCCCCACCCGCCACATCTAACTTCAATATCTCTTACTTCGTCTCTACACCCCTCTCTAGTCGATGCACTGTCTCTACTACGGCTGGGTCTATTCACCCCCGCCTCTCTCTCTACTACTGCGTGGCCCATCAGGCCCATCTTGGGTTGGCTCAACCCCGCTACCTCCTGCCTACCAACTACGTGGCCTACCAGGCCGCCGTCGGGTTGGCTCAACCCTGCCACTTCCTGCCTACTAACTACGTGGCCTACCAGGCCACCGTCTGCTGAGTTATGTACGTCCGACACGCTCATATTAATAGCACCATTCCCAATATTATTTGTTAAATCAATTAAATTATTAGAATTTGAAACGAGATTTAAATTATTTAAATTAGAATTATTTGAATTTTCAAAATTTAAATTATTATTCGTATTATTTGAATTATTCTGAATATTTGAACTAATGTTATTATTTGAATTTAAATTTAAATTACTACTACCAGGTAAAATATTATTTCCTGTAATAAAGGGATTAGGGTTATCTACTACGGTACTATTAACATTAACATTTCCTAACGTACTACTACTACCCCCCCCGCCCGTACGGCTACACCAGTTCTGGTTTTCTCGCTTGGTGCTTATAACTGGGGTCTCACTCTCTGATAGTTCCAACCGCGCCAGTTCTAGTCGGTGCTGGTCTAGTTTGGCTTGATATTGCGCAAGCCCCCTTAGCTGGGCACGCAAATCATCCCGCTCACGCTCTGCCTCTATCTCTCTCTCTATGCACTCTCGTAAACTTTGCTCGGCCAACTCGGTATCTCTCGCAACCATCTCAAGCCACGTCGCCGGCTCGTCCCCTACTCTCATCTCCCGCTCTCTACACTCCTTGACTCTCTCTCTATCCTCCCTTGCCCACTCTCTTTCTCTCTCCAACCATGCGGTTTCCTCTCTCAATTGTCTCTCTAACTCATTCTGCTCTGTCGCCACCATCGCTAATTCATACGTCAGATTTATTTTCAGCACCCTTCTTTCTTTCGCGGAGGATGTAGCAGACTTATCGGTTGCGACGGACTCCCGTTGCCCCTCCGTCCTACTAACTTTCCCCCGCTTCCCGGAACTTCCTCCGACCGACGAGACCGAATCCTCGGAGTTAACCTCGGATTCGCCCTCCTCAGGTCTCTTCCAACCCACTAATTTTACTCCCCGGGCATCGACTAAGTATGGCCCTATGTACACTACACTAGGTTCCATACCCCCACATTCCCATAGTTCAAACAGTTCGCTGGCAACCCCTTTTGCTCTCTCCCCGGCCAGTTCTCTCTGCCCAGAACACACTAGGTGATCAAAGTATCTGTTCGACTCACCTAGTCCCTTTGTCATCCTGACCTCGTCTATCCTCGCCCCCTCCTTGGCCTCCTTTAGTAGTTCCCGGGTCGCGTTGTAGGCCCGTCGAAGTCGATCGGAAACCCCGACGTCCTCGTCGCCGACCTCTCCTCCATCTCTCCGGATCCGACGTCGTACCGACGGCCCCACCGTCGCCGTTCCGGTGGACCGTTCGTCGTCCTCGGCCTGTGGCTGGCCGGCGACATCGGTACGTCGACCTTCACTCCGCGTCGACTAGTCTTTCTCCCTTTCGACTCCCGACTCGTCCTCTCTTTGTAGACGACCCCCCACATCTTGGTTCGCCGGGTCGCTCGTTATCGACGTGGCGTCAACGTGCGTCGACGTGGTCGGCGTAGCATCGACCGGCGTCGTGGGTTCGTATCGTCTCGCCGTGGCCTCGCGGATCGTTAGATCGTCGTCCGGGGTCCGCGGCGGTGTCGTTCCTCTCTCTCGACTCATCGTCGTCTTTGGTGTCTGGCAGCCACAGTCTGTCAGTTGGTTGGATCCAGTTCTATCACTGTCAGACTGTTAGGGCAGCTGCTAGGATTCTATCTCTGTCAGGGCAGCTGGGCGGATCTGATTCTATCACTGTGACGGGATCTACGGATCCCGGTTTATCCGTTGGGTTTTCTATCTACGCGTCCCCGCCGTGTGTGAAAGGTAAAAGAGTTCTGATGTTCGGTTATATGTATAAGGTATAATATAGTTGATATATAGGCTTTAGTATAGTATGGCACAGTTACCGGTAGATAAGTATGATGGCGGTAGCGGACGGTGATAGAAGTCACCGTTCCACCCTACTGAACTAACTGAGTAAACTGAATGAATGATTTTTTTTTTTTTGGTGCTTGGGTGAGATGATAGTATAATAACATAGTTGATACAATGGATTTCAAATTGCACTATTACACCCTATCACCAAATCTGATTTATACAATGAGGTACAGTGATACGGATGTAAGGGGGAAATTCAAAACAGTTGGTTGTTTATGTTGTAGGCCTACTGCAGTACTGGTCAGCTATTGTAGGCCTGTACGACTGCGCTGTACTACCAGGCTACGGCTCAGTGTCGGCGTTGTCCAACCGAATGGAGGCATCAGACACTGGACAATGAACCGGCCGTTTAGAGGCTGACCTACAACCTCGAAGGCAGAGCAGGGAGGAACGAAGCAACGCGAAGTTTAACTTGCGCCGGATCCACGTGACGCATTCCGAGTACCTGACCTCGCGTTTGTCCGCGAGCTTCTGTCCCAGGCGCTTAACAAACTGGCGCGTGGTCGGCGCCATCCCGCCAAAGGCCGAGAATATGAGGGGGACGAAAGTAGAATGTTCCACCTCCCGTATCCTCTCCTCGTACTTAAGAATCTTACGATTCTCGTGGTGGAGGTGCGCTGCGTCTAGGGACATAGCCGCGTTCGTCGCCGCCAGCGGGTTAAACACGGACACGTCGATGAACGACCGCTGGAATCGGTTTCCCCAGAAGCCGCTCACAGACACATCCAGCCTCGCCTGCTGGTCCGTCGAGGTGGTACGATGGGTGAAAGTTTCACCGGATAACGGCTGGAGCATCGGCTCAACAGCAACGCTGTAGGCGACCTCAGTGAGCGAGTTGGCGACGAAATCACGTATCTCATTGTGCCTGATGGAGGGGAAACCTCCAGTTGGGCACGACAGGACGTGGGTTGCAGAAAATCGCGCCCCACAGGCACAACGAGATGGTAGATTCTTCGGACACCAACCGTAGCGGAGACACACCGCATCCCGGAACTCTTCTTTACTCAGGTGAGTAACTTGTAGGGTTAGTGGCTTGGAGTTTAACCAAGCTGACGCACCTTTTTCTGTTGTGAGTTCACACAGTTTGCGTTGGTCTGTGGGTAACTGGGCGTAAACTTGTTCCCTTTTAGTACGAGACGATGTTATGGACTCCGCCTTCACCTCGATCACGATCCGTCTCTGTGCAGTCCGCACCGCTGCCATCGACTCCGCATCTGCGAACGGTTCACAGACTCGGCGCGAGTGGTCATACTGCGTCTCCAAGTCGGAAGGAACCGGGATACCCAATCCGCCATCCCGAGTTGGGAGGGAGACTAGTTGGCGTTCAACCGCCGATAGCGACGGCCTGTCGAGCAGTTTGGCGATGAACCGCTGCAACGTCTCCTCCAGCTTCCCGAAGTGCTCCGTTGCGTTGAAACTGAATGAATGATTGCTGTACAGGTAATATATATTGCACGGGTTTGGCCGTTACAGTACTTAGTCGATGCTGTCCCCCCATTGGCTAATATCCCTGTTGGCACCCTTTGCCCCCCTCTGAAGTGCTTCCCTTCGCCCTTGCTGTTCTCTCTTGGTTAGGGGTTTGGCCCCTGACCCCTATTGTGTGTGTCTCCTTTGGGGCCTATTGTCCCTGTTTACTGGGCTGACACGAGGTTGATTGGTAATCAACCTCGTGCTCCCAATATTGCATTATGGCTCACTCTATGGGTTTGTGTTAGCGGAATTGGATAAGCTAACAATGCGGGTTTAAGTATAAATATTTCTGCCGCCGCCATGCATCCACAATATGCCTATCCCAAATGCAGCATGCATTAGGAAAGCTATGCTGGCTTATCATCAAAATTGCACTGCTACAACTCCCTATCCCCATCACTTTCGCGAGATGATACGCATCTACAAAGCCAGTATCCTTTAGGCAGTAGTGTCTCAAGAAAGTCATGGGCTGTCCACCATGCTTATTCACTTCATGGCGCTGCCAATGCACAATAATGAGCTCAGGCTAGTCCTCACAGTAAAAGCAATGAAAGAAAAAATTTGGTCTGAACAGCAGTTAGAGCCCAACATGGACCCCCATAGAGGAATATTGGGATTACTGCTGCTGTAAAGTAATAAGTATATAATAAGTAAATACTTTAAGTAATAAGTACTTTTCTTCTTGGAGTTAACAAAAAAACCAAACGAGGAAACGTTGGACTCCCTCTAGTGATTCTGAGAGTACTCCTAAGTCATCAGCAAAGTCAGGATCGGTTAGGTATTTGGCAGGATTTCCGCTACTTCTGGAGCCTGTAGGTGGTGTTACTGTAGGTTGTCATTATGTTGATCTAAGGACATGTGTAGAACATATAGTCAACCTGAACCACAATTTTGAATAAGAATGGCTCAAGTGTGTCTCCCTGGAGGACTCCCCATAACACTTCAAATGGTTCTGTGTCACCATCAACAGTAGACACAAATGTCGTCGAACCATCGTATACTGCTCTGATTTCTGAAATAATTTCATCAGGAATCCCATATAATGAAGGTATACTGAACTTACATGAGTGATAGACTGAATCAAAGGCCTTGAAGAAGTCAACCAAGAAAATAGCCAGATGTCTGTCTTTTTTCTTTTTTATATTTTCTTTGTCTTTTACTTTTCTATTATCCTTCTTGTCTTTTTTCTTTTCTTTTTTCTATTTTCTTTGTCTTTTACTTTTCTATTATCCTTCTAGCGCTTAAATGGGATACATGGTCCCAGTACCTTTAATGAATCCAATATTGGTTTATGTTGTTAAACGGCTCTCCAGTTACGAAATAAATATTCGAAAACACTAAATTATATAACATTGGGTAAGGCAGCATCAGGAGTTGAAGAGTACATTAATTTGAATCGCAGTAACTATGGAAGCAATATAGTAAAATACTGCAGTTCAATTTATTTTGCAACACAACTGTACTGTAGTATATTGCTATGTTTTATTACAGAATTTAGCAACAAAAAAGCACCAATAAGAATAAAATTACGTATTACTTGAGAAAAAAAACGTAGAACATTAACCTCGCTGACGCTCGGTAAATACAATGCCTCGAGAATAGTGAAAAAGTTCTACTTTTTTTCCCATGTGATAAATAATTATTATTGTATAGCTTTGCAGCAATCAAGATCAATGAGATCCCCCGAAAAAAAAACCATAGAGTGTTAGGTTGCCCTTCTTGGGAACTGGCACCAACTGATTTGTTTTCATTTCTTGTGGGACTCTAGTCGTTCTGTACAGGGTGTTCCATAATGATTGCCCCCCCCCCTGGCCAGCCAAAACTGCCAGACATGTGAACCATCAAACAGTTGCGAATTTTAGACTAAAGAAGACAATTAATTGTTTACATTTTATTGTTTAATTGGTAATCCGATACTGAACTGACATTGCACATATACAGTAAGATATACAGTATATTGTATAATTACAACATTAAAAGTTAAGTTACAATTAGGGAGGGATGACCCGGAATCGATATTTTGATTCCGTCCGGAACCGGAACCCGAATTCAACTTGCCGGAATTCCGGCCGGAACCGGAATTTTCTATAATTAGTGAAATACACTAAATGACCCATGAAACTTTATAATTTTTTGTGAAACAAATTAATTTTTTAATTTCTAAAGCTAAGTTTGCTAATGAGAGGAATCAGAACCTTGGGGGGAATTAAAGTGGGTGGAGTGTAGAATGGCCTGGGCCGGGCCGTTATGGTCTATTATGGTGACGGGGTGGTGGTTCAGCATTGAACGACAGGGAATTTAATATAATTTTTTTTTCTAAAATCTCTAAAATTGGCCAAAAGTTAGGTTTTTAACCTTTAGACTCATACCTAAGAACCTACGTTAACAAAATACCTATGGTTTCGCGTCATTAGGTCCTTTCGTGCAATATCCTGGTGTCTTTAAGGGAAAGGAGCATGTTACACGAACCAAAACAATAACCGAGGCCAATAGTACATGTTACAGTTTAATTACATTGTATTGCTGGAATTAATTAGATGTATGGTCTTAACTTTGCTGTAGAAATAGCTTTGCTGTATGTATAAGTAAAACTACTATATTATGCAGCACCTACGACGCACGACTGAACTAACGACCACTCTCAGCAGGACTTGTACGTATTGTAATAAGAAGGAATGCGGGAGCGCGGCTTTGCTGGGGTACTTGGAGGAGTCCGTAGGAGGAGTCCGTTGGAGGAGTCCGTTGGAGGAGTCCGTTGGAGGAGCTCCAATTCGCCCTTCTCATGTCCAGCTCGCTCTGCCTAAAGGGTGGTCGTCGTCCTTAGCGATCTCTCGGCTTTGGCGACGGGGCGGGTCTGCGTGGTTTCGACCTTCGAGATAATTATTAGATGACTCCACTTACCTTAGGCCTACTGATATTTATTTATTTATTTTATTATTTTTTTATTATATCACATTAATATTTTACCCAATGCTGTGTAAGTTTTAAATTAATCTGAAGATTAAGAACTACAATCTTTTACTTTGAATTTTTGTTAATAAAATACATGTAGAAATAATAGATGTTTAGGCTCATATAAATTAATGTTTTGTATAACTTTGATATGACTTTTTTATAATTATGTATTAGATTAAATAATAATACAGTAAGTAGGCCTATAGTAATAAACATTGATATTCGGAACTGTAATTCTAATCGCTAAATGTTTATAGATAATTAAACGTGTTTAAAATATACTGTAGGCTACCGTTTATAATGTTTATGCAATAAAATATGATTTAATTAATAAACGATTTAATTGTAATAATGTTTTATATTAGTTTTAGTTTAGAGTAGTAATGGTAATTGTGTAATACTGTATTTGTAACTAAGGCCGCGTCCACACTACCGAGTCAAAGTCAAAGTCAAAAGACAAAATGTAAAAAAAATAACAAGAAATTTATTTTTTTCTAGAACGCCATTATGTATTATATTAGGCCTATATAATGTATTAGTATTTATTATTGCTAGCTACTGTAGCTACAGTATATTTATTTTCTTTTGACTTTGACTTTGACTCGATAGTGTGAACGCGGCCTAAGTAACATAAAGGACCCCCATGGAAATAAGCTGCAAATCTTTAGGGGTAATCCTATATGTTACGTTGGACAATACAATATTATCATATTATTTAATAATTAATGTAAAATACAATGTAAAAAATCAATGTAAAATACAATGTAAAAAATCAATGTAAAATATTGTAAGATCAATGTACAATAATGTAAAATCAATCTAAAAAACATCACTTTATAAGCAAATTGTAAAACCACTTGTGAAGGCCCGTGCTCCACTGTGGGGCGAGACACGTAGTCGGCGAGCCTTGGCATACGGTTCATATAGGGCAAATGGGGCATGTCTGTCTGTCTGTCCGTCTGTCTGTCCGTCTGTCTGTCTGTTAAATCGTTGAACGCGAATTTCTCGGCATCGCTGATTTGAAATTGAACCAAACTTAGTAGGTAAGTAGTAGAGGGAAAGTTTAGAAAATTTGTAAAATATGGTGAAAAATCATGCGGTCTGACGTCAGCTACGACAGATTATGTGGTTTTTAGAAAATGTTAAATTTCTCGGGAACGCCTCATTTTCCAGAGCTGAAATTTTGGTTGCTTGTAGAGAATCATAAAGTCTATCTTCTACGAAATTGAAAAGTTAAGACATTTAATTGGGGATCGGCTAGAGACTCCGAAGTAATGACGTAGGCCTACCGGTACGGTACTGCTGTACTGTACAAGTACGAAATTGCAGAATAATAATTTGACACCACCTAGCGGATTAATATATAATTGTATATCGATCGAATACATTTTATAGCATGGGGTATAGGTCCGAGCCACGAAGATGGCGGAGTCTTTGCGAACTGGCGCTATCTCTTAGGGGGGTAGGTCAATTATGGCAAATAGTTCATTCAATAATTGTACTGTATGTCATCATCGTCATTACGATTTTGACTTACTTATATCTTCGTCGGATTTAAAGCTTTCGAGTCTAAAATTAGTAGGCATCAATAAGACCATAACTTTTGTTTTTTAGGGACTTCCAGACACCATCAAATCCTCAGTCTCTCGCTAGAGGGCTACATGTCTAGATATTATATATCCTCACATTTTCTTTGCTTTAAACCCGTTCTAGCTGAAACTTGGCATATTTGTACTAGACCATTAACTGTGTCATTCAAAGGAGGCTCATCTGTCTGCAGTTCTCTAGTCTGCCGCTAGAGGGCAAAATGTCTCAAAGTGCAATCACTAATTTATCTGAAACATCAGATATTTGCTAGAACACGTCCGGTGTGTTTGCCGGGCTAGGAATCAGTCCGACCAGTTCCACCTCACCACTATTCCAGCTAGGTGTAATTATATAGGACATGCAATAGTGTTAGGCCCTAGAATAATAAGACAGCTTGCTTATGGTTTATCTCGCAAAATGATTGGCTAAGTATTTAATGGAGATTATTTAGAATAAATATAGCTAAATATTTTTTTTGTGACATCAACATGGTAAATTAACATTTCAGTATCAATACTAAAACGTCATAAGGTAAGTTATAATATTTCTTATAAATTGGGTCGCCTCCACGCCTAAAATATATTACTTTTAAAAAACACAAATTTTCTGTTAATACCTGCCTGTGAACAATCTTCTGTGTACCTTTGGGTTGGGGTGCAGATTAAGGGGGGGGAGGGTGTTGAAAGCGAGCAACTTTCCCCTCTTATGATTTGTTTGCGGTTTGGTTAATTTCTTAAATACAGATTTTGTGTTATAATTGCTCAATTTTAATTTGTATCTCATAACTGAGCCTCGTGCTGCGCGAACGCCCCACGAACGTAATAATATAATTAATTTGATCTTTTATTGACTAAAACTGATGACATATTAAAATTGCACCAGGCAGTAAATGAATGCACATAAACTGATAATTAAGTCAACAAGCGTCGGTGTGCAGGTACAACTAGGTTATACCTATGTATGTAATGTATGTACGTACAGTAAGTACCTATGTATACTAAACTACAATACATACACATAAATGAATTAGTGTGAAAACGTGTTATTAAGTCTTATGTAGTCTTAGTCAGAATAAATTATGGAACACATTGGTTTCAATGGGAGCGTCTCCACTGGTAAATCGTAAGTTACGACCTACTGTATGAGTCGAAAGTGATTATGTCCCATATTTTGACATACTGTATGACTCATGTGTTATATCGGCAAGAGGCCTGTGATTGTTTACTTTGGGTATAAATATGCAGTAAATGTGATACGCATGTTATATTTTTTATCAAATGACTTATGATTTGTGATACCAATGGAGAAAGGAAAGTAAAGTAAAGTAAAGTAAAAGTAAATTTTCTTCGGCCGCTAGGCCAGGGAATACGCACAAAGTCTGACGACTTATTTCCAGTGCGGTCCCCCCAGAACTTTACTCCCCATGTACAATGCTCAATATGTATACAATATGTTCTCATACTATATAATATCAATAGTGATGTTTCAATATTTACAAATGTATACAAATTCTAATAAAAATATGTATGGTAGAAAAATACATTATAGCGTTTATACTTCCTCTCTGTGTTTTTTCTCCCACTCTGGTCATTTTTCCCCGTAATTGTTTTCCTCCCTTGTTTACAGTCTGTTTTACCCCAGCCCTAGCTCAGTTGGTAGAGCGTGGGACTTGGAATCTTTAGGTACCGAGTTCAATCCCCATTCCGACGAATGTTTTTTTGTTGTTGTAAGATTGGTATTAAGCCATTCAAGGAGACAGTTCATGCGTTAGTAGACGCGGACCTTTGCGCGATTTCGCGCTTGTTTTAAACAGTAGTAGACCCGACTATATAAGTAGAACAAACAAAATAATAAAATTTTCCATAATATGGGTGGGTTGTTTCGAAAGCCTAAGAACAATATACGCGCTAATATCCATCCCTCTCATCTGCTTGGTTAAGGAATAAACGGAACCTTAATGTACGATTATTTATGGCAGCAGTAGTACAACTACTCTTATATGGGAGTCCATGCTGGGCTCTAACTGCAGAGGATACCGGTAAAATAAACTTATCATTCGAGGTTAAGACCCCTAGTTCCCTTCCTATAATAAATGTATTGTAACACACACCTCGAAAAATACAGCTTGCCAACACATTGTTACTATCAATAATCAAATCTCTTGATGGCACTATCACAAGAATACTGCGCCCGGTTCATTGTGTCAAGTACAATGAACAAATCTCTAATCAGACTCTATACAACATTGGAGGTTTTAATTGGAGGCCATTAATCTTCCCTAGCTTGACACTTGAACAGAACCGCCTCCGCTATGCAGGACATTGCTTTCCCAGTGAGGACCAGCCAGTGCATAACCTTGTGTTTTGGCGCCCTCATGGAGCGAATAAGCATGGTGGACAGCCCATGAATTTCTTGAGACGCATCTTAAAGGACACTGGCCTTGAAGATGCGGATGATCTGGCAAATGTCATGGGTGATGGGGAGTTGTGGTGGCGCAATTTTGTCGACAAGACGGCACAGCATTCTTAATATATATGTAATATATATATATAATGAAGCTGCAATGCAGCATGCCGATCATAGTAGTAGTAGGCTAAACATTAGCCAAATATGGCAACAGACCTACAGTAAGTAGTAAGAATTATTGACAACAAAGATAACTTACAAAATACTTTAATTGTAAAGTTGCAGGGTGAAGCACGGTTGTGAGATAGACTTTGCGCGGTGACTGTACTCTGAAAACGCTGGTGTTGTCAATCTCAGCGCTTTTGATGTTTGGTATCAGCGCAAAACGCAAAAACCATCGAGCTTCATGTCTCCTCTAAGTGTATCTTTGAACCCAGGTGATTAGACATCTTGTCCGTTGTTTAATGTTATCTATATTGATTTATAAGATCCCGTGCGGAGTCTGATCAGCTGTGTCGGATAATTAGATTGTCATAGAGGGCATTCAGATGGATTTGGATAATTTCAGGTGGGTGACAGTTTTCGACAAATTCGGGAAGTGTTTCCGGGGAATAGAAGATATTGTTGCGTCTTCATACAATCAACACCTCGCAAAATCCAAACGCCCATCCAAAAACCATCGCACCCTCCAAAACCGGCCACCGCCACCATCCTCAAACTATCCACGCAAAACCAACCCCCTCACTCAACCACCCTCACGCCCAACCAAGACTTGTAGCAAACTATAACCCTAGAGTGCAGTACTATTTATAAAACTGTTTAATATAATTGCTTACAATCGAATACTCATTGATTTGGAGTAAGCTTACATCAGTAGGAATCCTAGTGGTACCATTACTTCTATCCTGCCCTACTATAATTCTAAGCAATAACTATATTACACTTAATGTCCAACGTTAATATAATACAAACTAATTTAATATTATTGTTTTTGCAATATGATTATTTCAAACAGCATACGCCCCTGACAAAATATTTATTATTACAAAATATTATATTGCATTTTTAGTTTTCTTAGTAACAATAATTTGAAGGTTTTGAACTTGTTGGCAGATATAATAATGGAGGTTTTAGAAATCATTGATATAGGAAATATTGGGGTGACTGATGAGAATGGCAATGACAAGGCAGGTTTAAGAAATGTTTAACAAACTAAGTATATTCGATGTAAATTGTTAAACTGTGTCACTAAATTCATGGAAAATAGTGAAATGATTGGTTTCTAATAATTTAACCCTAAAATGCCAATCAGTGTAAATCACTGTACACGAGGGCAGTTTCGATCAAATGAAAGTGGAGACAATGAGTTCTTTCAGATACTCTCTCTTATCAATACACTATTATAAATCAATGATAAAATTGAATTAAAATGAATTAAAATTGATCTTGTGTTATTTTACGAACTATCATTAAAATGGATTTTCGGACAGAGGTGGGCTCAGGCGGTCATGTCCCCTCTATTCATACTAATCTTTTCAGTACCTTGATATATCATGCACTTTTTTATGTAGGCCTATCTGCATAGTAAAGGTATTCAAACTGTTTGGAAAAATTATTTTATTGAATAATAATGGATATGATGTTTTAAGCAACCAATAGAACCTGTTTTATCAAGTCATACAGGTTTCAAATCGCGTTGTACATAGTAACATATTGATTGCATGTTTTCGATTAAAAAATATTCAAATGAAAAGCGTTTTCTCACTATTTTAATTGACCGAAATTCAAATATTCTCTCTGGGTGTATTTAGTTTTAGTTTTTAACAGGTTTTATGTCATAAAATGCCAATGAGTAAAAAAAAGCGCGAGGGCAATCAAATTTGATTTACAAAATTTGAATTTCAGAGAGTGTAATGGAGTTTAAAGCTAAACTCACTCGACATTCCCAGCTAGTAGTTCAAGTGCACCGAAGGGGCAGACTGATAATGTTCGCATTGGCAATGTAGGATGTGGTTGCCGACTTGCATTCGACAAAGCAGATGATAGTGGCAACAAACAGTACTACTACTAGGACCGGCATGCTGCATTGCAGCTGCATTTTTAAGAATGCTGTGCCAGCTTGTCGACAAAATTGCGCCACCACAATGCGTCATCCATGACATTTGCTAAATCATCCGCATCTTCAAGGCCAGTGTCCTTTAAGATGCGTCTCAAGAAAGTCATGGGCTGTCCACCATGCTTATTCACTCCATGAGGCTGCCAAAGCACAAGATTATGCACTGGCTGGTCCTCACGGTGAAAGCAATGTCCTGCAAAGCGGAGGTGACTTTATTCTAATGTCAAGTTTGGGGGAACCAATGAGACACCTCCAATGTTATATATTGTCTGGTTGGAGATGTGTGCATTGTACTTGCACAATGAACCCGGCGTAGCATTCCTGTGAATGTGACATCCAGAGATTTGGTGCCCTCAGCAGCCAGACCCCAGCATGGACTCCCATGAGGAGTACTGGAACTACTGCTGCTCTAAATAATCGCACCTTAAGTTTCCGATTAATTATCTGCGACTTCCTAATCCTGAAAAGCCTATTCAAGGCTGCCCATGCCTTTCCCTTACATATTCGAGGGTCCTCACCTGACTTCCGGATCCATGATCCCAGGTAACAGAAGTCATCCACACTCTCAAGCATACCATAATTTGAGCGTATGCTCAGAGACTTGCTGAGAACTTTCAAAGTTAATTGTTAAAACTGTCATCAGCAAAGTCTAGCTCAGTTAGGTACTTGGCAGGAATTCCTCGAATTCTGGAGCCAGTAGGTGGAGTTACTATCGCCCCATCATCATTATGATCATCTAAGGACATGCGTATCAGATGCACAGCTTCTACTAAATAAAGTTCAGATGGCTGTTAAGGAGGTTGGATTGCATATAAATGCTACCAAGACCGAATTCTTGACTTTTAATGTTGATAGAAACTTGACAACCATTGAAAATAATCAACTAAGGAAGGTCGACGACTTCCAGTACCTTGGGTCATGGATAGAGAGTAGCAAAAAGGACATAAGTTAGCAGCCCTAAACATCAGCTGGAGACAACACTTGACAAACGCTGAGCTTTATGGTACAATACCACCTGTATCAACCAGCCTCCGTGAATGTATATTAAGATTCAGTGGACACTGTTGGTGAAGTAAAGACGAGGTCATACCAGATTTACTTTTCTGACAACCAACTCATGGAATGCGTAGACATGGATGACCAGCCATAACATATATAGATCAACTTGAAACAAAATTGCGACAACTATGGAGAATCAGTAATCCTGGAAGGATCTCATTTCCACTGTCCGAGTTTGCTCGACCTAGTAGTAGTAAGGACATGCGTAGAACATAGTCAACCACAATTATGAACAAGAATGGTGCAAGTGTGTCTCCTTGGAGGACTCCCCATAATACCCCAAATGGTTCTGATTCACCTTCAACACTAGACACAAATGTTGTCAAACCATCATATACTGATCTGATTGCTGCAATAATTTCATCAGGAATCCCATATAATGAAAGTATGCTGAACATATGTGAGCGAGAAACTGAATCAAAGGCCTTGAAGATAACAGCCAGATGCCTGTCCTTCTTTTTTGATAACTCTTCAATTAAATTATCCTTCTAAGAGCCAAAATGGACTCCATGGTCCCACGACATTTATGGAACCCATTCTGATTTCCACGTAGCAGTCTCTCAACAGGATCCCTGATGCGATTTAATATAATTATATTGTATAGCTTTGCAATAGTGGATTTGGTCTATTGATGAATCGCACTGCACATCCAGCATTGTACAAAATCATATACCGATCTTTTGTTTCCATTGCTCATGTTCTCGAAGTCTGGCTGAGAAGTTCCCTAAGGTGGTTCTGATTGTATGCCATTCACTAACTATTCTTGTACTTGAAGAGGAGTTCGAAAATTTCTACCTGAATCTACATGCAGCTAGTGATAGTGCCAACTACTGACCAGGCATTCTTAACTTTCTTGGGTGACTTTAGCCAATGTGCATATATCCCCAACAGTGCTGTTGGTTGGTTTACAGATAACTCTATGATAATTTCAGGCTTGGAAATGGAATGTTTTAGGGTGAGGCCTAGGTCACGAAGCAAACAGGAAAATGCTGACTTACATTGGACTCAGTGGTTATAAGGCCGATTTCGACTATTTTCTGTTTCTTAAGAAGTACAGGACCTGCCCGAGATTAGACTTCCCTGCTTTTGTACATTGCACCTTCACCAGTGATTATAATTATTTTGGTAAAGTTAAGATTTAGTCAATGCGCTAGCAGAATAAGAAATTTGTCTTGTGGTGGCATGATTGGTCCTCTCTGTTGTAACAGCCCAGTGGCCAAGGTCCTTGCCACCATAAACCAAAAAACCTGTCAATGCCTGCATGCATCAAGTCCATGCGTGTTTATCATCAATTTGCAGTCTTAGGAAAAGCCAACCTACCACCAAAGTTGAGGCTGCATCTCCATTTGATCGCTGGAAAATGGATGGGTGACCAGATTTGAGAAGCTCCTAAACAATGAGAGGATATGGCCTGCTATCTTAGTGATACTTCATATGTCTGTACTCCCAGATATACACATTGGTGACAAGTCAGGACTGCTGCAAAGAGCCTTCATTTTATAGAGTAGATGGTGTACCCGCCGGGATCTTAAAAAGTTTTGTTTGGAACTTATTCATCTGATCCTCATGAGCATGCATAAAAGAAAGATAGTCTCATAAGAAATGAGAACGAATCATTTGGTATCAGTTCTAAAGAATAAGGGTAACGTAACATTCTTTAGAACTAAATCTCGTATCTTGTCTACCTTACCCTTAACTCCTAATATATATTAACTAATTGTAATTATTGACAATCAGTTTATATTATTAGAATAGCTAAAATATATACATAGTAAGCCTATTGAAGTGCAGTAGACATAGACAGGGAAGAATTTATATAATAAATTAAAACAGAAAAGGAATCTTGTTGTGATATGAATTTCTCTGATCAATTGTGCATATTATTGAACATGGATATCAAGTTTGTAGAAATGCTATTGGCCGCTTTATGTATAGTTGCTGATAAAGTGGCAGCTATTACTTGTATGGATGGCCATACCATGATTTTTTTCAATTCATCACGCCCTGATGTGATTAGGGATACCACTTTGCATGAACATCTCCCAGGTGTCAATAAATCAGGGTGTGCCTCATGCCGACTTCTATTCATACAATCTCCAGCCATTGTATCTCTAAACACCGAAATCTTCAAAGGCTTGTTGTATTCCAGGGAAGAACTCTGCTGGATGTCAGTCTGTGAGGATTTCATCAATGAAGAAGATTGCAATGCCTTCTGGAATGAGTGGCGACCTCCTGATGACACAGACCGGGCACTCGAGTTGACACATCCAAATTGTCAGACAGTTTGCTGCAATGGAACAGAAGCCTGCAATGATGTCAAATGGGAACTGACATCACGAATGTGGGAGCACAACTACCTGGATTCAAATGGAAAAGTGGATTGGGATGATCCAGTATTTGATCCAGTTACAAGTACAGCACAGCCGGTTGTTACAAGTGCAAAGGAAGCTTCAACATCTGAAACATACACAACAACATCAAGTTTGGCAAATAAACTCTATGGAGCTATTGCTTCCATTGTCATGTCAGTAACAATTCCTACTAACTTTTACTGAACTCCATAACTTTTGTGGTATAGGTGACCTTCTGTAATAATATATATAATCTTTTGTGGTATAGGTGACCTTCTGTAATAATATATATAAACTTTCGTGGTATAGGTGACCTTTTGTAATAATGTAGGCCTATATCAGCTACTCTAACCATTATAATACCAACCTTATAATAACACCATGTATAAACATTATTAACTTGTTTTAAGCGGCTAAGACCCGGCCATGGACTTCACTTCACTTCACTTCATACAATACTAATGTATATCAGGACTTGAAACTGTATAATCGTAAATATCAGTTGGGGCCTTCTTTCTGAATTTTGCTAGCAGTGATTTATTTTAGGAATCATCATTATTTAATGTAGACCGCTACCATTTCAGTTATTATAAACGTATTTTAATAATTTATGTTGCATTATGGTAGATGCGCAAGATATAGTATCTTTGTTATAAAGTGTCTTTTATATGAAGGCATATTTAATAGCGCTTCTGATGTTTGTGCGTCCAGAGAGGGTCTTTTCACAACAATGTGAATAGTGACCTGGAACTAGAACATATAGAACAAATAATAATAGATAACAATAGAACAAATAGAACTCTTTAGAATGTATAGAACTCTTTAGAATGTATAGAACTCTTTAGAATGTATAGAATTCGATTCCACATCTGATTTATTATAAAAGATGCGTTTGGCCTTTAGTTATCACTACTCCTTACTCTATTAGTAAAACTTGTAAAACTTAAACTTTAGTAAAACTTGTAAATTACTAATTTTGTATATGTTTGATTTATATTTGTGATTCAGTCCTTACGTTAAATGTACTTAAAAACTCGAACTATGTAAGTTTTGTGACACATTTATTTGGGAGGTCTCAGCCCGATATCGAACCAATGGCGGCCTAAAAACCTTCAGACAACAGTGACGCAGGGGGGAATATCGGCAAAGATGCATAAGGGAACCCACACAAACGCCCACAGATTTCGGTTATGAACCGCAAGCAAACGCCATAAAATTTAGGTTCTATATCTTTGATCCAGGCAGATACCCCACAGTTGGCCTACATATATTTACAGGTGCGAGCAGTACGTGTAGGTACACGAAGTGCAACTAGCACGCTCGATAATTTGGTGACTGTAACATGCTCGCTATCGGTACCTGTTAGCACTGTAAGTAAGTGGCTGTCAGCTGATCTGTCTGGGTTGATGTATTGTCCAGGCAAAGGGCAGCTTTAATACTACTGGAGTACAATCTAGGCTAAAGGCGGGTTACTAACATCTACTGCGCCCTTGCCACGTACTGCTAGGTACTGCTGCATTAACACTGCATTAATGCTGCAAAATTCTAGAAACTAAATTATATATATATACCAGATCAGCTAGCGGTACGGTAGCAAATTAACATCCTATCTCTATTTCACAATCAGAATCTGATATTAGGTGCTGATTATGGGCATAGTTATTGCGGGAATACTACGACACCATTATTAGGGATATTGTTTAGTGCGTTGCATGGCAACCATTACTTTGTGTAGGCCTACTGGTTATACGGTACAGGTAGGGATTACTGTATTGATCAGCCTTTGCATATATGAATATTATGGAGAATAATATTTAGATCTGGGAGACCTGTCATATTTATTCCACTCTTCTCCTGAACCTCACATCATGGCTCACCACATGGCGCAGATCTCCCAACACGGCAACACGGCGTCCGTGCAGGACAACAACCCCTTCTCGGTTCCCAAAACCAGGGCGGAGTTCCTCCTCGAGTTTGCGGATGTACTGGACGACCCTTTGGCCCCGTTACCGACCATGCAGGGTCCGCCCATGCACATCAAGCTCAAGGAGAATGCTACCCCGTTCCATGTAAACGGTGCTCGACCTATCCCCTTCGCATTGCGGGATGAGGTCAAAGAACTCCTGGATGACTTGGAGCGGCGGGAGGTCATCGCACAGGTTGAGGAACCCACGGACTGGGCCCACCCACTGACGGTCGCGAGAAAACCGAGTGGGAAACTCCAGTTGTGCGTCGATCTGTGACATCTAAACTCGCAGGTGCGACGCCCATACTACCCTACCCCGAACCCACGGGTGGCGGTTGCTGGAGTTTCTACAACGGCTCAGGTTTTCTCCGTCTTCGATGCCGCCAGTGGATACTGGCAAGTCCCACTCGACGAGGAGAACTCCTTACCACATTCGTGACCCCTTGGGGCCGCTATTGCCACCTCCGCAGCGTGATGTGGTTAATTTCGTCTGGCGACGAATACAACTGCCATGGAGATGACGCCCTTCAGGGACTGCCCAACCTCGTCAAGGTTGTGGATGATGTGCTCATCTATAGCGACACAATGGAGGAACACATGTCCGATGTGCGGCGGTTCCTAGAGAGGTGCCGGATCCAGGATCACCCTACACCCGGGTAAAATCCAGTTCGCTCAGAGCAAGGTGAAATTCGCTGGGTACCTGATTGGCTTGGATGGCATACGCGCCGATCCAGCCAAGCTCAGTGCCATTGCTTCCTTCCCCCGTCCAGGGAACATCACGGATCTCCGGAGTTTCGTGGGGCTCGTGGAACAGCTGGCTCCATTTTCTGGCGAGATTGCCTCGGCCATGTCATAACTCCGTCCACTACTCAGCACCAAGTTGACATTCATCTGGACAAGCGACCACGAGTGAGCTTTCCAGGTGACAAAGTGGGCACTCACAACCCTGCCCGTCCTTGCACCATTCGACCCAGCCCTGCCCACTCAGCTGGTCACAGACGCCTCGCGATATGTACTACTCCAATTCCACAGAGAGACCTGGAGACTGGTGGATTGTGGGTTGAGCTTCACCACGGACACGGAGTCCAGGTACGCGATGGTGGAGATGGAGCTGCTAGCCATCGCGTGGGCGGTCCAGAAATGTCGCCTCTTTCTGCTCGGCCTCCCACACTTCGAACTGATAGTGGACCATAAACCGCTAGTGACCATCCTCGACAAATAAACCATCGACGCGACTGACAACACGCGCCTCCAGCGGCTTAAAAGCAAACTGGCCGGCTACCAGTTTACTACCACCTGGAGGAAGGGGAAAGATCACGCCATCCCCGATGCCTTATCCCTCGCTCCCGTTGACGACCCGACGCAGGACGACCTCGTTGACGACGGCGACATGGCGAACTACCTATGCGCCGTCACAGCGCAAACTGCCGCCGAAATTACTGGCCCACTCGCCAAGCACCTCGCCGATCCAGTGCTGGAGGCTCTCTCCAAGAAAGCCCGGGACGACCCCGGCTATATGGCCCTGCTCCGTGCGGTGGAAGCAGGATTCCCGGAATCCACCCGGTCGGACCCGGCCATCCGGATCTATTGGTCGGTCAGGGACGTACTGACCACCGACCGGGACCTCGTCCTACATGGGCGGCGCATTGTAATACCTGCAGTGGCGCGAAGGACAACCCTAGCTGAATAATATGGAGAATAATATTTAGATCTGGGATACCTGTCATATTTATTCCGCTCTTCTCCTGAACCTCACATCATGGCTCACCACAGTTATTAACACCGTATTTGCCCGATTGAGTTGTGAATTCAGGGGGAGAGAGCCCTTTGATGTCATTTGTAAGTATTTTTTGTTTTGAGAGTGACTAGCTTATTCTAGCAGCTAGCACCCGATTATTTTAGTAAACAGTCACCAAAACCTAGTAAAATAAATACGTACAAAATTGCTCTATGACATAACACACATACATACACACACGCGTTTTAAGACTTCTGTTTGTCTACGGATTAATTTAGATTTTGCCTGTCTTATCTGCCAACAGTACGCTAGTGGCCAGCCAACCCGCTAGCTAGTTACTTATACCCATACAAATCATACCGCAGCAAGTGTACAGCAGTTGTAGGTCCAGCAGCATTAGATAGGATTCGCTGCGTGCGATTGTTTCTCGCAAGTTTGGTATGTTTTCTGGAGATTGTATTTCTGCCTCACCAGTTAGAGACTGGTCATACCTGTTTGTCACGTTAGACAATGCAATTGATTCACCCTAGTTCTAGCAGAAGACATCAGGCACCGATCTCGCCAGCAGCAGTTGGTGGACTGTTACAGTAGTATCTATTAGTAAGTAGACTCTGACTGCGTTGGCATTCTACAGCAACACTTAATAGAGGAGCCTGTATTATACACAGAATTGTGTATAGTCTGCTGGTCTTGGCAGTTGCGCTTTTTCCAGGACTTTCTCAGCCTTTCTTACTGTTAGCTTGACTGACACGATGGTAGACATCAACCAAGGAGAAAGATAACCGTGGGAAGTCCACAGAATTCTTTACCACGTCATGATCGCTGGTACGCGAGGTTTCAAGAATACAGTGTATTAATATGTTCAAGCAGCGAATGTATTGGCGTAGGGTGTCGGACTCGTATTACAGGCGTTTATTATCAGCTTTGAGGTGTGGGATTTCTTGTAGAAGGTTCAGGATTAGTGCGGTAGAGTTTTAACTTGCGTGAGATCCTCTCGGATCAAGTTAAGCGATTCTGCAAGGGAAGTTAAGTTTGGGGTAACTTTGTCAGAATTGTTACTGCCTGGGCTTTGTCTCTCTAGTTTGGTGCTTCCTTGAGTCATCGTGCTGTTGTGTACAGTCGTTTCTCCGTTTCAGTCATTTGTGTAGTTGTGCGGAAAATGAGGTTGGTGAGTGTGTGAATAAGACTTTCATGAGTTCTTGATCCTGGGGAAATATCCTACAGTCAGTGTGACATCTAACTGCAGTTGTAGTAGTCTGTACCGGTACCAGTATTAAATATTGAAAAAATACAAGTACTAACTGTTCTCAAGTACTCTAACATAAAATTAAACACATCGGGGCCTACCCTATGGGGTATCCTACTTCTGTAGTAGGCGTTAATAATTCACAATGATAACTGTGGTTATCGAAATATATATTGATTATGAATATTTCCTTTTTATTATTAATTAAATATATATTCATTATTCCTAATTAAACTATTGATCAGTATGAAATGTGTTAGGTACATAATGCATAATAGTACAATTCATTTAATAATAGTACAACACCGAATTCTCCCATGCCCTATTTTAAAAACATAATCAACAAATAAGTAGGTTTGTATAATTTTAAATATATGTGTTTTAGAACTTTAAATATCATATTCTAGAGCATTTTTTATATTCTAATAAGTATAAGTGATGTTCTAGACCTATAACATTAATATAAATAAAAAAAAAACTGTAAAAATAGCTCGTAAATTTAAATATTTAGTAAATACCATGAAAATAATGCCATACAATAAATAATTATATGCTACCAAAAGAAACCACATTATTCATTGGTATACATACATTGATACATACATACATAGTATACTGCGTATTGGTATTCTAAGAGTCAGTCTACTAATATGCAATACCTATTAACTTATAAATGTGAATACAAGATTCTTACACCCCACTGTAACTGTAAAACTAGTTGATATCAGAAACAATATACATCGCAAGTCACAAAACTAATCTTATTCTTTATTCATGACACTTCCTCTGGGGTCCATCCATCCACATCGCTTGACTGGTTCATACAAAAGCAGGTTCCCTGGCCAGACTCCGCGTGATTGTGAAATATGTGAGGTCGATATTCAACTAGAGATACACTCAGGCATCGGATTATTACAATTTCGAACCCTCACCATTGATAAAATCTACTAACAGTCCATGACCCAGAATGTCAATACTAACATATTACAACATATTAAAATCTAACATAATACAATTAATAAAAAAGTTTATAATAATAAACCAACATCAGACCTATTGTATCCAACATTTATTCACTAGGATTCTTAGCTATAAAATGTAAAAAACTGTTCTTGTTTTTAATTAATCGTTTTGGTTCATCAAATTCCACAATTTCTCCTTCACTCATAACTATTATGCGATTGCTGTTTAAGATGGTATTTATCCTATGAGCAATTGTCAAAACTGTTGCATTGCGGAAATTCTTTCTGATTGCTGTCTGTATAATTTCATCTGTAAACTGATCGATAGAAGATGTTGCTTCATCAATTAGAACAACCTTCGATTTTTTTAACATTGCTCTTGCTAAACATACCAATTGTTTCTCGCCAACACTTAGGTTACCTCCACGATTTTCAATTCCAAAATTCAAAATATCAATTTGTCTCTCATGTGGTATAAGTGAACCATATCCAAAACATGTACCACCAACCCTTTTAAAAACAAATTTCATTTCCAATGAAGTTCTCAATTGCACACTTTCCAAAGCCTTAATTATCTCTATACTATCAAACTCATTAAATGGATCTAAATTAAATCGCAAAGTCCCTTCAAAAAGAAAGGGATCTTGGGGAATAACTGCAATGGACTTCCGTAAATCATGTAAACCAATTTCAGTTATATCAACACCATCTATGGTGATTGTTCCTTGAGGTTCAACAAGTCGAAGTAACACTGTAAATAAGGAGGATTTTCCTGCTCCTGTGCGCCCAACTATTCCTATTTTCTCAGATGGTCTCGTTTGAAGATTTATTTTATGTAGGACCTCATTGTCTCCATAATTAAGTTTCACATTATTGAAGGAGATAATTCCAGCTTTAGGCCAATTGTTTGGAATTTGAGTTCCAGTACTGAGAAAAGGAGCCTCTTGATCTAGTTTGGAGTAATCAAAAACACGTTCAACCGATGTTAAATCAATTTCTAGCTGAACTGATACCATCATCAAGTATATTATCATGTTTACTATGCCAAACACATATATTACTGCAACACATAATATCTCTGTTGAAACAAGGCTGTCCATGTACAAAGAAATCAGAAGAACAAATATGCTGAAAATGGCATAAGGAATAGATACAGTTATAGTAACTAAGGCACTCATTACTTTAACCATAAACAATGATTCAGTATGTTTATCTAAGTGGCTGAAGAAACATTTGACATAAAATGGTTGGACACCAAATGCTTTTATAACATCACGGCCTTCTATGGTATCAGATGCATGTTGAAATATTGGATTTCTTGTTGATCCTTCAATAAACTTCACTTGTTTAAGAGATTTCATAATATACCAACGTATTTTGAAAATTATGACAAGTAGAGGAATAGCTAACAGTAAAGTCCATGGATTAGCTATTCCAGCAACTAAGATCGCAAGAATACATTGACCAAAAGAATGTGTCATAACTGCAACCATTTCTGCTAATTTGTTATCTAATATTCCTAAGTCCTTAGAGAAACGGTTCAGTACGCCACCTACAGGATTCTGCTCAAAGAATTTCATTGTTGCGTGTGAAACTTTATGGAAGATTTCACAATGTAATTTGTCAGATGCTCTTAGTATAATGAAATATATCGAAAATATACTAAAAGCACCACCAAATATATAGGAAAAAACCAGATATGCATATACAAGAACAATATCTTTCCACTGGCTTTCATTGATGAATTCGTTAAGTAAATTAACATCAAGTGAATTATATTTTAGTGAATCATTAAATGATGCTTGCATTGCCCAAGCTACCAAAAAATAATCCGACAATGATAAATAAATATATGACAAAGTTAATGATGATATGAAGACTAAAATACTAGGTACATTCATACCACCTTTAATAAAAGCAATAAATTTTGCAAATGATGACTCAAATCTTTGTTCTATGAATGTATCAGATATAATGCCAGTATTAGCAGCATGATCATCTCCTATCATTATTTCATCTTCAGACATTTTAGTAAACCTAGCTTGATTATATTTCAATGTTTCTGTTGAATATTTATTCAGTGTTTCAGATATATCATTGTCATAAAGAGAAACTATTTTGGAATTTGCCGGTATAATTTGTAAAAGGTGAGTGACCAATATCACAATTCCTCTTGATTGACAGTGTTTTAAACAGTTGTCTACTAAGGTTTGGGCCACTCGTCTATCTACAGCCGAAAGAGGATCATCCATGAGGTATATATTCGCCCTAGAGTAAACTGCTCTTGCTAAGGCTATACGAGCTTTTTGTCCTCCAGATAATGAAATACCCTTTTCACCAACTAATGTCATATCTCCATCTTCAAATTGTAATAAATCCACTGTCAAACAACTTAGTTCAATAACTTCATTGTACCAATCTCGCTCAAATATTTGTCCCAACAATATATTTTCCCTTATAGTTCCTGAGAAAATGAATGGTGTTTGAGATACATAAGCCATATTTCCATTTTTCTCAATTGAACCACTTTCAGTAGGCAACTCACCTAGTATCGCCTGCAATAGACTTGACTTCCCAGAACCCACTGGACCTATGATATATACGATTTCACCGAAAACCGCTTTGAATGTTATGTTTTGAATGACTGTTCCGTTGTTGACAGACCATCGTCCTGATCCTGAAATATTTTTTACATTTAGAAAAACATCTTTAGGATCAAACATATTTCTACATTTTCCTACTTCTTCGAATTCCTCAACAGCAAATACATTACAACTGAAACCAATAAATGTATTAATTCGTTGGAAAACACATTGAAGTTCTCCTAATTCACGTAAGGCTGCACCAAACATGGATAATGCTGGAATTAAATTTGACAATATAATGTTTGCACTGAGTACTGTGTTAATATTTAATCGAAATCCAAGAGCAGTGTAGAGTACGTAGACACAAAAGTAAACAACATTGATATAGGCAAATGTAATGAGAGAGTTGAATGAGTTGCAATACATGATTTTACATATCTGCGAGAATTCTTTACTACGGGCCTTTTTTACAGCTTCTTCAAAGAGTTCTTCTAAGCCATAAACTTTGATAGCCTTCATACCAAATAATATTTCACTCATCAGTGTTATTCTCCTATCAGTTAACACAGCAGCTTTTCCTCTTACACTTGAAAAGTACTTTGCAAATCCCAGACTCAATGGGATAACCAAGATTAGAAGAAACATCCCAAATAATCCAGACCATCCCAGATAGAAGAACATTAAGGGAAACACTATAATTATCATAATAGGAGTTACCATTAGATAATTCCCCAAAACTGCAAATATCTCAAATCTTCCTACATCTGTAGATAACAGGTTGGTAATCTGTCCAGTTGATATATTTTGGATATTGAAAGAATTTAATGTCATTATTTTTCTAAAAATCAGGGTACTGCAACAAACTTGAATCTTTATCCACAATAGTTTAGAATATAATGTAGAATTAGTAGATGCGACTACAGATATAAATGAAGCTACTCCAATTATTAAACAATCAACTAATGCTCTTTGTCTCGAAACATTTCTATCAATTTTTAAATAGTATTCAATCAAGCTGTGTAGATATATAACTTTAACTATCAGGCAAACTTCGTGAATGATTCTTATGCAACAACAAATAAGATATTCTTTCCAATATATTCTTAATAATGTGCGCTCAATATCCAATTGTTCCTGACTCTTCCTTCCCTCTACATCCACAATCTACAAATGAAAAATAATTATTGAAAGCAGTGTAAAATATATTAAAGAGGATAAGTTTAATTATATTACACTATAACACTGTGGCAACACTGCTCCTTACATTATGGGGCGAGCCACGAAATCTAGGTTGGCCTTTGCATAGCGATATAATTAGTACCTTTATATAATATATTTAGATATAATTAGTAAAATTGTGTAACTTCGCCGTCATTTAAAATGTTTGAACGCTAATAAGTCGGTCAATCATTGATGAAAGGAACCAAACTTGGTAAATATGTGGCGGACAACAATTTAGAAATTCTACAGAAGTTATAGAAAATCACAAAAAACAGTAAGACTGAACACTCCTAGCACGATCTGCCAAATATCTCCACATCGACAGAAAAAATCGCTCTGATTGGCTGTTAAGCTAAACAAAGAACCATGTGTCCAATGGCCGTTTCCATGTCAGCAACCAGCTGTTAGATGTCGTAATCTGAATCATCAAGGCTAAGCTGTGCCAGGGTATTTGACGCATTGCGGGTTTTTTGCCTTACCATGTCCGCCAAAGCACACATACAGAAGAATGACTTTTATGTCCGTTAAAACACCTATAACGGTACCTTGTGGGCGAGGGGGACTGATTATATCCGCAAAAGCTTTTACACCGCTCCCAGAAAATGGGATTCAAGTTTATAAATATACAAAAATCACAGTTTCTAATATATGTAAATACTCTAAACAGTTAGTCTTTCTTGCGCGGACGGCGTTTACGCAGTTTTTTAAAGCTGGCCAGAGTCCTTTTCTCTTTGGGGCGAGCCACCTTACAAGGAGGGCTATAACTCCTGGGTGAAGTGTGCAATATAATTGCATCAGAGGGTGTAGGATTATGGTCGGAGTATCCGCCAGTCGAAGTGCCGGGTTGATTGACATCAACGTCGGGGGAGAGGGGTCTAACGGCTTTGAGAGCGCGTTTTAAGACAGCCGCTCTTACGGGTCCTTTACGAGTGGTCTGAACGAGAGCCGTGGGTGGACCATAGGCAGTTAGAAACCTCCGGGGTTTAATGGTTCTTTCCAACTCGCGTTCGCGGGCTCGGTATTCGTAAGGCCGTCGATATACTTCCTGTAACTCGGGGTGTGAGTTAACAAATAAGTCTCCATAGTCCGGATCCTGACGGATATAATTGATTAAGTTATAGGAATGAAGGTCGCTAGGATTAACACTCCTGAGAAATTTGCGTACGAACTTGGTTGAAATACATTCTCCGACGCGCTTCAGCAGTTCGTAACTCGATATGCGGGATTTCTGTTCGACAGAAGCGAATAGATAAGGATGGAACGCATAAATTCCTTCGTAAGCGCGTCCAGGATAATAACGATGGCGCGAATCACAATGTAAATCAGCGTTCGCTTCCCAAGCTCTGATGTAACGTAGTGTGATCATTTCATCTACGCTTTCCAAATCGTGATTAAAAGGACAATCGAAACTGGCGTGTCCCTTTAGTTGACAATGATGACATTGAGTCATAAATTGAGGGCAAACCGCAAAAATATGCAAGTTATTGAGTCTGCAATATGCGCAATAAATTTCCATCGTCGGTTGTTCTTGGAAATAGGAACAGCGGACGTTTGTGTCCATGGGCGTAACATGGTCTCTCGATGCGCATAACTGACAACGTTGCCTAGAAACATAGTTGGCATGTCGATAATCGTACGCAGTGAGACACTGTGGACCTTGATACCATTCTATGATGTAATCGTTGTCGCTGTTCCGGGGCGCGATAGGCTGAATCTCCTCAGATTCTAGACATATTGGTTCGTCTTCCAAGTGCATAGCTGAGGTGGGCGTGTCTGTCTCTTCAAGTGGACCTATTGTCTGAATTTCCACGACAGAATAACCTGTGGGGATTCGAGGTCTTTGTATAACAGAGGAGTGCAAGTTCGATATACAAACCTCTTTGAAAATGGCGAATCCAGCGCTATCCAACTTCTCTGCAGCTGAGTTTCTTAGGCTGAGCTTGGTCAAAGCGCGGTCTTTAAATTGGCTATCCACGTTGCGGAACGGGGTTAAAAATCGCCGGAAACATTCAAAGCGGATGAATTTATTATGTTCATCTAGCTTAGCGAGTTTGGTCCCAAGTATTAATGGATGGGCGCGTATAGTACGACTGCACACATCGGCTAGCCAACCGGCAAGTGCGGTGTTTTCAAAGATTGTGTAGATAGCTAAGGAGGGACGGAGTGGAACACTCATGAAGCTATACACGGCGCCAGGTGCGGTTAATGGTCCATCAAAGTATAATCGAGAATAATGATCTCCTTATACTTGTTGATAGTTGATGGGATTTCCGACTTTGAAATTCCATCCGTATTCCTGAAAGGCAAGATGTCCGATGGAAGTTCATTGCACCTTTGTAATGTTGCTAGACGTATTAGCATACATGGTGCGAAAGAAACCTCGACCTTCTGCCCAGGGAGCAATCAGCTGAGTATCAACGAAAGGGTATGGAATGTTCTCCATATTCCGAAAGTCGTTTTGGAGATCTCCATAAACAGCTGAGCCGATTTTAAGGATTCTTTCGTTGAACAACATCTCGAGTACGGGCTGGGGTAACATCGATCCATCGATACCCATGGCCGGTTTGCGTTCGGTGTCAATGACGTAACGCTGCGCGAGTTCGAATTGTCCATGTCGGAGATTCTTTTGTGTTTCGGTGAGAGTTTCAAAGGAATAATCAATCACGTCGGAACATGCTCGAGTAAACACGTGGGTAGAACCAGCTAATCCGCGTATGTGGATCATGCGCGTAGTTCCTAGTTCTCCGACCGGAACGCTACCTTCATTATCGTAGGTGACAACTCCATACATCTCAATAACATTAAGAGTTTCATTCCACTCCTTGGTGGCGTTCTCTAGGGTCATCCCTACTGGATGCCACAAGGTGGCGCATTGGTTAGCGTCAGGGAGATCACTATACTTCATGTGCCGAGTGGTATACGTCTCCACATTTCCATATCTTTGTATTTTCTCTTCTTCAAATAATACATCTAGATTCCAATGGACTAATCGAGTTTTAATAAATCCATCGAGATTATAAGGGGGTTCTATATCTTTCTCGATTCTAGAAATGTTATATGGTTTTCTAAATGAGTTTACCTTTACTAACTGATCCAGATGTTTCTGCAATTGTTCGAGTTCGACAATGTCTAGAGGATTTATTAGTGGTAGAAACTTTAAATTATGCGTCGGGTCTTCTGGTTTTACCATATAATATTGAGTCAGATTAACGTAATAAGGGTGGTCTTTAATCCCATAAAACGAGTTCTGTAAAGGTCTAGCGCGTATGTTGACATCGTGTACCATACGACGGACAAGATCCGCTCGATTGTCCGGAGGTTCAACGAGTATACCGTCAACACGAGCGGCCTCGATCGGCGGACGCTGTAACATAGGGGCGTCAGCGATAAGATTTTGCGATCCTGTACTGATATCAACCGGTTGAGGTTGTATCGTCGCGAAGAGTTTGTCTCCGAAATGTGGAATCATCGAGGGATGACGGACGGTTTTAGAGTAGAGATCCGTCATAAGGATTTGAGCTTCAGGTTGGGCTAAAGCGGCTTCTTCTCTCTCGTCCATTTTCGTGTGTTTCTCCTCGAGTAGATTTTCTTCCGTTTGTCTCTGTAAGCGTTCATCTAAAAATTCTTGTAGAGAATACGTGCGTCCAAGCTCGATGTCCTCCTCGAGGTTTTGGATTTCTCTATCGAACTGTGGCAAAGCTAACTCCTTCACCGATTGGACTTGTTGTTGTAATTTACGTTTCTCTAAACAATCTTGTGTTCCCTTTCCGATCTTCTGTCGAATAGCGTCTAAAGCGTTTCTTATAACGCTCTCCTCGACTTACGTGGCGGGTTGCATCGGGTTTAATCCTGGACGATTGTAAGGATCAAAGGGCGATATTAGCTGCCCGTGTCCCAATCCGGCTAAGTAGGATGGGCGAATGTCTAACGAACCCACTACCGGAGCGCCACCGATTAATTGTTCGGGTAACACTAAGTCTTTGAACAGGGAATATAGTTCGGGAGGATCAGTGATACTGTTAGGATCAAGAGTTTGAGGTCTCACTAGGGAATGAGGAGGCCTGACCGAGTATTCCGGAACTCTGATCATGGGTTTATTCAGTGATCGTTTAAGACGAGCGATCGTAGGTGGTACGTCGAACAGGTTTCGCTCGAAACTCCCGTAAGTGTAACGCGTAAAGCTGTGTTTAGCGCAACGTCTCCGCGGATATTTATGTCTTTCAGTTTGTTGGTTGGGTCTAGGGCATTCGTCACAATAATACCAAAGATGTATGTCCTGCAGAGGAAATGCGGGTGATCGTTCTCCAGTTTTGCAGTTTTCTTCCATTTGTTCAAAACTATCCGGGATAACAGGTAGTGGACGATCGGCGGTAAGATACATCATAGTGAAATAGAGCCGTTTGAGTTCTATCACAGGGTCATGATGTATACCTTGAGGATATCGAGTCTCTAGGTTCTGCTGACTGGCGATGTTGAGATAGGTTTCTCTCAAAAATTCTAGGTATTGAAGTCGATGCATTTATCCGGTTCTTCAACGTTTTCTCTTTCCAGTCTATTACGAATAGAATTTTCGTGATCTATTCTCGGTTTATCGTTACGACTCCGCTGGGTATGATATTTAAATAGAACCATTTCCCTCTCTGTATCTACATCGTCCGTATCATGTAAATCGATAGGATGGCCGGTAGTTAAGAAGTCCATATACGTACCATTACGATTCGTATAGCGAGCGGTGAATTTTCAATAATCCAATTCACGCGCAAGTTGCTCTTGGGACATCGGCGGTTCGATATAACGACCATCATCCTCTGTAATGGTTGGATCGGCTTCGCCGCGTATTAAGCTATCCACAAATGCTTGTAAAGGTAGAGTATATCGCTCCCTAATACCAAGATCATCTTCTATCAACTCCGTCATATCTGCTATCTGAGTTTATTATTATCAAAATGAGTTTATGTTTAGGCGAGCGGGCGTCGCTGCCTACCTCCCTTTGCCCCCGGACAGTGGGATTCTCAGCGCCGATGTACCGTCGTCGCGGTGTTTACGCCAACATGTAGCAACAGCACGACAACGATAACCAGCACAAGTCACTCCACTGTCCGTCCCAAAGGCTTGAATCCACTTTAGGTTCTTTCTATAGGAGAGTTGGGCTACCTTTACAATTGCGACTAGCTACTGTAAACATACTTTAGCAGTAACATTCACCTATAAACGCACAAATTCCACACAACTGTCACCAATTGTACACATACAGGCCATTTGTCCGTTAGTCAGTGCCTTCCAGAATGTGACGTTATTACTGTGTATCCTTGGATACTAACAGTGTGCTATGTATTCTCTATGCTATGCAATGGGACAAGCTTTCTATTGTTCTTTTAACTTGCTTCTAATTCTAGCGTGGGTGTTGCTATGGTGACATTATGGAATGCTAGCGGTAGAATTAGGGTAATTCTCATGCATACAGATCTGGGATGCTATTTAATAGTAATTCTTTAATTGTCAATATCCTCTTTATGCATGATTTTATTAATTTTATCGGCTATTGACTATATGTTGGAGATTCTCGCACTCTAATACACTCAATAGGATGAATCTCCGCTCTCATGATCTATTAATTAATGGAATTTTGGGAATGTTATAAATTGCACAAAATGAAAATTTATGAAATTCATTTAAAATATGAATTTAAATTTATTCCCGTGAATTTTATTATTTGATGTTAAAATTGACACAATTTTTATTCCAGAGCATGTCTGGGGACTGAGGATCCTTAATTCTATAAAATTGTCCTTTAAGAGTATCGGTAAGTGCTGCGATATCTTAATTGACTAGAAATTTTAAAGGATCTGAATTTTACAGATTTTAATAAATATTAAATTAATATTTAAGATGGGCACCGATTTATTCCAGAACTTGTCTGGGGACGTTAACCACTGATTCTAGAATTTGTCTTTCAAGTATATCGGTGGGTGCCACGATATCTTAATCGACTAGAATTACAGATGGTCAAAAGGTTTAACAGATTTATTTGCGTTTTACGCTACTGTTAGAGGGACATCACGCTACTATATGTATTATTTAATATAAGGTAGAAGAGCAATATCGCACGAAGCAATGTCAGTGTGAAGAGGCAAGTCGTTTCCAAGGTCTACCCAGAGCTTGGTTTAGCCAAGACACGAGGATCTGAACTTTGCATTCCTAATACTCTGCATACCAATAATACTTGAATATAGTAGTGGCTTTATTGTACTTTAATAAGTACAGACATTTCATCTTACTGTAGTCACGTATTTATAATTATGATACGGACAGTAAGGAAAGAGAAAAATTATTTCTCGCCGTCACACTAAATATATTATATATATGTAATTACGTAATAAACACTAATATATTGCACTAATCTACTAAATAATCTAAAATAACCTTCTACTAAATAAAATTGAATAAAAACGATTATAATAAAGTACATAATAATGTTCACATATAAAAATATAATAAAAATAGATAGAATAATATAGTCATACACCCACTCCAGACGTATCACATTGGGGAGTCCCTAGATTGTTTGAGGAATTAGGGAGGTGGTCGTGGGAAGAGTGTCTTGCCTTCCATAGTTTCCGGAGAGTTCTCTGTCTCTTTCCAGTAAACATAAACGACCAACTGGGCGGTTGAGTTGTTGCGTCTCAAAGATTAAGCCTGGCTTCTTGAAGTTACGCCGCATGACGACGAGTTCTACCGAGCGTACTAAACCATCATCCGAGATGTGAGTCTCGATGATACGACCTGTCTGCCACCGTTTACGTGGGAGGTCTGAATCTACAATAAGCACCATATCTCCGGCGCTGACGTTTTCTTGCTGCGCAAACCACTTAGTTCGAAGTTGTAGCGTGGGCAGATAATGTTTCTCGAAATGGTCAGCGAAACGACGGGATAGCAACTGCATAAGTTGCCAAGTTCGACGGCAGTATTCGTCTCCATCGGCAATCTCCGATCGTGGGAGCATGGCTACAGGTTTCTTCAGTAGGAAGTGCGCGGGTGTTAGCGCTTCCAGGGAATCGGGACTTGATGAGACTGGCATAAGCGGTCTCTCGTTGAGATAGGCAGCTATTTCCTCCATTAATGTCCGCAAAAGTTCGTCGGTGAGATACGCGCGGCATGGCACTATAAAGTGAAATGCGGTCTTGACACTTCTAATTAATCTCTCCCAACTTCCTCCCCACCAAGGGGCGTCGGCGGCGTTGAAGGTCCAGCTAGACGCTGTTATCCTTAGCTGATCGTCCACCTGTCTTTGGTTCCAGTCCTTCACATAAGCCTGTATTTCGTTGTTGGCACCAATGAAGTTCGTTCCTTTATCCGATCTCATGGTATTACTCGTCCCGAAGCGAGCGATCTGTCGGCGTAAACTTAAGACGAAGCTGTTGGTAGATAGATCGTTCACCATATCGAGATGGATGGCTCTACAAGTCATGCATACGAAGATGACACACCATCTCTTGACTATAGTCCTAGCACGATATACTTCAATAGGGCCAAATAAATCTACACCAGTATTAGTGAAAGGTGGTTCATAGAAGCTTACTCGTTCCCTAGGTAATTCTGCCTCTCGCTGTGTTAAAGGCCTACTGAATGCTTTCCTACAGGGTATGCAGTTCCTAAGAACTTGGTTCAGAGCTCTACGGGGTTTATCAAAATAATAGCGAGTTCGAATTTCGCTAAGAACTCGTTCTCTCTACCAGCATGATAAAGTTTACTGTGAACATCTACAATCATATTGATTTGTACTTCAAGATTTCTAATGAGTATGGGGAATTTAGTGTCAAAGGATAATGGCGCATTGGTGAGCCTTCCTCCAACACGTATTAACCCATCTATCATTGTGCTAGAGAAGCGATCCCTTAAGCGCATCTGCGGATTTCTCAGCAACAGGAAATACTTATCGGAATCCTCATAGCATTGCAGGAGTCTCAGTATCTGCTTATTGGTTTCTTCATGCTCCTGGTAACCAATTTTCTCTTTTAGAAACCGGTCGGATGTCTTATATTTGGGTAAATTTTTAATAACATGAACTTGCGCAGATGTCAATGGAGCGGTATCACTAATGGTCTTCGTCCTGGAGTAGTGATGATGAAAACATCTCCTTAAATATGTGACGGCTTTACAGAGCCGATTCCAGGAACTGTAGTGATGCATTGTTCTCTGCAGCAGGGGTGAGATTCCTTGCGAGACGTCTGGTATTCCAGATTTCCAATCTCTATCTCTAATTTCCACAACAGACTTATTTGTGGCGAGGGATTGTGGATCCGAAGCATCATTTCCGGAAGTATGTAATACAGATAGATCGATCGTCGGTTTAAATAACTGGTTTAAATACCGGGTTTTAGGTTTGACTGTCTCCGCTCCCTTGGCTTGTCTAATCTCCACCGTAGTAAGGTGAGGAGGCCATTCATCCTCTTCCTTGCTCAGGAAGTCGGGTCCACCCAACCAGTCTGGAGTATCTATCAGTTCCTGTGGAGTTGCTCCCCGGGAGGCGATATCGGCTGGATTAATCGTACCAGGGCAATGTCTCCATTGATCTATCTTTGTGCGACTAAGAATAATAGCTACCCTGTTAGTAACAAAAACGCTGAACTGACAGACTTCATTGGTTAGATACTCCAACACGAGTAAAGCGTCGGTCCAATAAACCGTTTTCTCCAGTGGATAGTCGATTTGTTCTGTTACGTTCCGGCCGATGGCTGTAGCGTATAAAGCCGCCTTTAACTCCGCTCGAGGAACCTTTAACTTGTTGTTAATCAATGCCTTAGAGGTAACCAAGGCGACTTTGATTCCATCCGGAGTTTCGACTCGCAGATATGCTACTATACCTATTCCCATGTCGCTGGCGTCTCCAAACACATGGAGTTGATAGGAATACGTAGGAAGAACATGACCAAAATATGCACGGGAAATTATAAAGTTCTCGATGGCCGGTAGAGAATCTTCCCATTTCATCCATTTCTTCAACAGTTCTCCCTTAAGCGGATCGTCCCATGAGTGGTTTTCAAGCCACATTTGTTGTACTAAACTCCGAGCAATCAATATAACTGGGCTAATAAATCCCAATGGGTCGAAATAAGTGCTCAGGATACTTAAACAAATCCGTTTGGTCCGAACTGGATTATCTCGCTGTTTTAGCTGAAAAAACAGGATATCTTTTTCAGTGTCCCACTTCAAGCCAAGCGTCTTGGTTTCTGGAAGATCATCCTTTATTAAGTCTAGGTCTTTCGCTCCTCGGTCTTCTACCGGTATCGCTTCCAGAAACTCACGGGAGTTGCTGGTGAATTTCGTCAGTCGAAATCCACCTCTTTTCAAACACTCTACCGTTCCTTTCGCGACATCTATGGCTTCTTCTACTGATGGAAGGGACCTTAAATTGTCGTCCATGTATATATTACGCTTGATGTTGTCTATCACCTCTTTTGAGAAGGCGTCTCGGTTGTCATTCGCAGTGGTTCGCACCACGGAGCAGGCGTTGGAAGGACTAGATATGATCCCAAAAGCCTGGATGGTCATCCAGTACTCTACCAGTTTCTGATTGAGGTCTCCTTCAGGCCACCACAGAAATCTCAGGCTGTCTCTATCTCTATCCAGCGCCTTGACTTGTAAGAACATTCCTTCTATATCGGAGGCGAACGCGATGGAATATTGTCTTAATCTTAAAAGTATTCCCAACAAAGATTGGACTAAGTTGGGTCCTGGTAACAACTCGGAGTTGAGGGATTGGCCCATATATAGAGCGGAGCCATCGAATACGACTCGTACTTCGTGGGGTTTACCGGGTTTGGGAACGTAATGATGTGTTAAGTAATACGTTCTCTCAGTCACTGGTGTTCCTTCCGGTACTCGCTCCGCGTATCCCTTTGTTATAAATTTCTTCAACTGAGTTTGGTACATTTCTTTAGCTGAAGCATTAGCCGTAAGGCGTCGATGTAATTGAGCGATTCTTTTCTCTGCCAAGGGTCTGTTATTTATAAATCTAGGTTCTCGTTTTCGAAATGGTAGGCCGATTTCATATCTACCTTGGTCCTTTAAAAAACGTGTAGTTGTTTCCTGGATTTGCTTGGCTCTTTCTTCTTCTATCGATAGGGCCTTATCGTATGAATTGGGCTCCACCAGTTCTTGAGTAAAGAATCGTACGGCTAGTTCGTCCCGAGTTCTAGCGTTGTAGCGCTCTATCTCATCATTTAGTTCGTCATTGTAATCCATGGGTCCCGATGGGCGAATCAGTTGACATAGGTTCACCTGGGTTTTCCACGTTTTGTTTTCTGTAAGTAGGTCGATTGTGTTCTCTTCATCGAAGAGTTGGTAGATGTCGTCATTATCTGAGGAGTATGGTGTTCCCTCAGTTAGTTCGTCCACCTCACTGCTCTCCACTTCCCAATCATTTACTTGGTATATTCGTTCTTGTGGCATTCTCTCTTCGAGAGTTCTGCGGGAAGGGCCAGTAAAGTACCAACCTACTCTAGTTCTTACCGCATAGGTTTGCAGTGGCTGCGGTTGAGCAGGCCGTTTCTCCAATGTCTCGAGCGCCTCATGCGCGTTTTGGCCGATGAGTATTTGCACTCCAGGATAATCTGTCTGGAATCGAGGTATCTTAAGATGTTGGATGCTCTCATCCTCGTCCCAATTATAAAGGTCTGCTTGAGTAGTAGCGAAGTTCTTTATAGCCACCATTTTTACCGACCTTATACCTTGTGCTCCTAATTTATCCTGGGGGGTGGACAACACACCTACATAGTAGTCTGCCGTTAGGGTAGATTTCCAAACCTGCATAATTCCTGACATATTCAATTTAGTCCGGAATTTGGGTTGTCCAGCAAAGATATCTTCGGCTAGTTAGTGATCGATGAATGTTCCTGTGCTGCCGGAGTCAAGGAGGGCGTTCACTATATAACTTTTGTTAGGACCGTGACCTCTTACCTGCACTACAGGAAATTCTCTGATTCCTACGTTGGAAGTTGGAGCTTTCCAAGATGGTTGTCTGGCAAAAGTAGTTGGGGGAAACTCATTGTCGGTGTCCTTTTCGTAAGTAAGTGCTCGATACACTGCGGTATTTATTAGGTAACAGGATTCGTTGGCGTCGGAGAATTCGTCAGTATAGAATCCTTCCATCTCAGACTCTTGATCAGTGTTATTTACATCACTGAATTGGATATGTAGTTCGGGCTCACTTACCTGACTCGGGTTGTCTCGTTCGAACTCACTGTGTAACAAGATGTGATGTTTCGCGCCACACTTTGCACACTTTACGTCGGAGTAACAGGTTCGCCGTTGGTGTCCTGATCTGAGGCAATTATAGCATAACCGCTTATCCCACATGACTGCACGTCTGTCTACAAGGGATTTCTTTAGAAATTCCGCACACGCACTCAAACGGTGGGTCCCGTCGCACAGCGCACAGTTAGGTTTTATGTTACTCACTTTACCTTGGGTAACTTGATGCACTCTCGTTCTTTCTTCGGGCTTTCTTCGGTGCATTCTGTTAGGAGACTGAGGAGGGGTCTTGGCAACCTGTTCTCTCCTATCGTTGTTTCGAGCCTTGTATTTACTTACGTCTTTTGAGGTTTTGCTAACGTAATAAGATCGGTCAGTGTCTTTCCCGCTGTCCTCTTCTTGAGAAGCTTGGCTTTCGCCGTCGTCAGTGTAACACCCTGGTGTTACTCTTCTCCTAGAAGCGGGTTTGTCACTTACCTTATTTTCCGATGTTTTCTCTCTGGACTGCTTGATGAGTTGTAGTTTTACTTCACCATCTAAGAAGGACATGAGATCAGCCATGGTAGGGCTTCGTCGTTGTTGTTCATTCATGTACAACACTTTCTTGTCCCAGCGTGTACATACTCCACCCTTTGGTAAAGTAGAGACTACGGCTCCAATAACCATGGAACTCTGATATTCATGAGACTTACCTAACCAGTCCAATTGTCTACAGATCTCCTGAATCTCATCGGAAAACTCTATAATCCCGCTACTAAGGAAGTTTCGGGGGGCTACTAATTTTGCATACAAATACTTAGCTATGTTATCCTTGTTACCATACCTGATGTTTAATGTATCCCAAACTTGTCTTAATCCTTCTGGATGTCCAATAAACTTTAACGCCATTAACTTGGGAGGTCCTTCCAAACACTTGATGAGGAATCTAAGCTTCTCGCCGTTAGATAGTACAGAGTTCTGTATGCTATCTTTGTAATATTCATTGAAAGGTAACCATTTCATCTCATCTCCATTGAATTTGACGATCTCTCCCACTTTAACCGCTTGGCGGGCTTCTGTTCTAGCCATCTGACGCGTAAAGCTCTCTTGGGCCATCGTGTTATTTAATATCGAATTATCGGTATATGAATTTCTCGGATTATTATCAGGTCTATAGGGAATATCATTAACAACAGGTTTATAATCACCCTTAATAGGGTTTGCTATAGGAGTTTCTACTTCACTAGCAGTATAGATGCGTGTAGGCTCCACACCTTGCGCATGTAATACTTCAGACCTAACAGGTTGACACAATGTTACTGGGGGTATTGGTATGCCCTTTTGTATATTGACTAATTTGTCGCGTTCTAGTGCGATACTTTGCTGCACTTCTTGCAATTCTGCCCTACCTTCCCTTACTGTTCCCTTAAGTTGGTGGACAGTCTCCTGCATCTGTCCGAGCAGGAGGTTCATCCCCCGCCGTCCCTCCTCTACCCACTCGACCGCCGAAGCGGGAGTCGCCAACATTGTAGCGGGCTGACGCTGGACGACGGGACACAAATCTTTGATTTCTCTCTCTGCTTCCAGGACAGGGATATTCTCATGGACTGTTCTACCGGGTACAGGCAGTGTAGTACTGTGTAAAGGGAATTTAGAGTTAAGCTCTGGAAGTACAGGGGTCTCTAGCACAGGAGTGACTTTGGGAACGACAGGCCTTATTATTTCAGGCTTATCAACTATAGTAGGGAGTCTTTTGACCTTAATAATTTGGTCTGTAGGTTCTATACTACTTAAGTCTGTGCTAGCTAGTTGTCTTCTAACAGCTGGGGGCAAATCAGGCAATTTGTAACGGTGGGATGTTTTTCTACGCCTGCTTAGACGAGATCTATTTCCTCCGCCTTCAGGATCGGTGGTTTCGCTTTCCTCCAATGATGTGTATCCCTGGCGTTTGGGAGTAGATCTTCTCATCATCTGCATATGACTAGCAGTTAACTGTTTATTTATGATGTCTTGCGTCTCTTGCAGATTTTCCAACTCTAGTTGGGTAGTCTCCTCAGACGCTCTCCATTCTGCTTCTGCCACCGCTGCTTTTCTTTCTGCTTCTGCTTCTGCCGCCGTTACTGCTGCTGCCTTTCTTTCTGCTTCGGCTTCTGCCGCCGTTACTGCTGCTGCCTTTCGGTCCTCTATCCGTTTTTTCTTTACTTGTTCCTCTTGGACTCTAGCAAGGCGGAGTTTTTCATCAAATTTAGCTTGGTTCGCAGCTAACATTTCCGCATCGATTGAGTCCAACACAAGCTTGGCCACAAACACAAGATTTCCACTGGGCCGTTTCTTGAACTTTGAGACCGACCCGCTGGAACCAAGTCTTGACAGCAACCTGCAGTGACGTGTCCTGTCTTCTTTTGGAAGTTTCCTCAAAGGCTGATAAGATTAGTCTAATACGTAGGGTTCTTTCGCGTACTTGATAAAGCAGCTCTTCCTGCTCTTGAGGTCCTTGGGGTTGTCGAAACAGTTGTTCTTCTAATCGCTCTAAGGAGCCGAAGAATCCCTGCACATATCCTGCTGCCGACCTCTTCCAAACAGCTGGATCCATCGTATCTTTAGTCACTCCCATCCTGTGTATGTCTTCCCAAGTAGCTTCGGACAAATCCAACGGGAGTCCGGGTCCGGGAAAGTTCCATTGTGACTCGACAATAGACATCAATTCTTCCCTGGCGTATCCCGCATAACTATCTTGGGTCGCTCGCTTACTTCTCGCCCAATCGACTTGGTGTTCCTCCACCGCAATGAATATAGTTGTTAATACTGCGGCAGGAAGGGTGAGAAGGGGATCCGAGTAGACTGTAGCCGCCATCTGCACTCCGCGTTCGGGGGTCAGCTCTACAGTATCCGAACTACTGGAGCTATCGGGTCGCTGGGAACGAGTTTCTTGACTAGGCTGTTGCTGCTGTTGGACAGCTGCTTCCTGGTTCCGTTTGACCTGGGCCCGAGTGCCGATGATAGACCTACGGTGTTGGATTAGCTTAGGGTCTGATACTACTACTGGAGGGATGACCTTTCTTTCAGTAGGAGGTGAGCTGAACTCCTTTCTTAATCGCTCCACACTCCTATCTGTGTCACAGATGGTTGTATCGATTAGACTGTCTGACAGGTTTTGCTGGGTGTCAGACATGTTTAGCTATACAGTTGAATGCTTACTGCTATAGTTACAGTTAAAGCAAGTCTAGTAATTCAGTATGACCGTTGGCCTAGTACCGGTAATTTATTACAGTATATTAGAATACCGGTATACACTTATAGTATATATAAGTATTGTAAACTAGGTTTGTCACAGAGTACCGGTATATAATTTTAGCACAAATATATATAAATATATAATAGGCCTATCGTGAATACCGGTATGCAGCTTACACTTATAGTATATATAAGTATAATTATGAACTAGAATTAATTACAGAATACCGGTATGATTTCAGCCCAAATTTATAGAAATAAATATAATAAGCCTATGGTAAATACCGGTATGTCAATTATTTTAGAATAATTGAATTTCTGAATATTTTAGGGTTACTTGGTTATTTTAACTTACTTTATTACCGTTATTTAAGCAGTAGTCCAACTGATATTGAGACCTAGTTGTTGTATGGCAGGCCTACTATTTATAAATCGTTTGAGTTGATTTATAATATTTATATACCCGTTTAAAATGGGTTTTGTCAATATTTGAAATAAATGTTATTATTTCTGGGGGGAGTCACTACAGAAAAGCTGTGCGCTCTCAGTGGAGTGCTACTTATTGGACACTAAAACAAATAATTCTAATTTACCTAAGTTACTTAATACTACTAATTACTTACGATACGTGTGAGATTAATTCTCTAATTAAATACAACAAAATATTACGTATGAAATTTTAGGGTAATTTTACAAGAAGTCTACAAACCAGTCTAACAAAGGGTTAGAATTCTGGTTATTACAACGGACTGGGTACTACGGTATTTGAAAATAATAAGTAGTAGTAAATATGTTGCGCTGTCCAGATAGGAAAAATACCACCGCCTGACGACCTATAGCCGTATCGCTATAGGTACTACGTTATGTATCACGGAGTGTTCCTACCTGGAAGTTAATTACCGTGGACTACCAGATCCAACGTGCCTGTTAACCACTTTACAACACAATACACTGCCTACACACTAATTACTTTCGGAAAGCACTGTACACCAAACCCTAAATTAGGTACAAGTACTTATTAAAAAACAAATAACTAGCAGTTAAATATACTTGAACAGTTAAAAGAACCACGGCATCTGCTGGAGTGACCGGTGCACAAAATCACCAGTCTTTACCTACGCCAAGCAGCCCGTGTAGTACCGGGGTTAATTTAACTATAACGGTATGTGTAACAAGCACAATTACTGTAGGAATAAACTTGGGGACATGAATGTTGCGAATAATCGCATAAACTCTGAATAATAAATATTACGCTACCCGTACAGAATACTCAAACAAAATACAAACCAAACGCTGGCAGACTGGCTGCCCCAACTTACTAACTGGCACTTTATCAGACAAACTCTACACACGCAGCAATCTCTTCAGACCTAATAATAGCTAGACAACAATCCAGCCTACAAAATATCTGAGTAATAACTATTACGGTACCTGAACAGACCACACAAACAAACACAGGCCAAAACGCTGGCAGAATACTGTCAAGCCTAAATAAACTACAGTATGTGCAGATTCCAAAATGGTTAGTTAGTATGCGTTCTAACACGGTAGTACGACTTATTCTTTAAGAGGGGATTGACCTTACAGCTCTGGCTGCCCCAACTTACTAACTGGCACTTTATCGGACAAACTCCACACATTCCGCAATCTCTCCAGACTCAACAACAGTCCGACAATAGTCCGGCCTACAATTATCTGAACAATCTGAGCAGACTTACACGTCTTCAGCTCAATATTAACTTACTAGGAATAAAACTGACAGAAATAGACCTAAGTAAAATCCCAATAAAAACCAGGCGTCCCCGATTTAATATCGAGACCTACCGGTATATAATAATCCAAATCGAATAATACAAATGTACTTATACTGGAAGTACCGGTTAGGACAGTTGGGCCTACAGACCTACAGCAGTACCGGTTCAAGCAGTTGGGCCTACGGACCTACAGCAGTACCGATTCTGGCAGTTGGGCCTACGGACCTACAGCAGTACCGATTCTGGCAGTTGGGCCTACGGACCTACAGCAGTACCGATTCTGGCAGTTGGGCCTACGGACCTACAGCAGTACCGGTTCAGGTTTACCGGTCGACCGGTACTTTCAACTTTATTTCTTACTGCAATAAAGACAATAACTGTTATTGTACGCGCTTTTGAAGACCTTTAGCAGTTTAACCTGCCAAAATTTATATGTCTTTTGGTTTATAAATAGACTTTAGAAAATGACAAGTATTTAATACCAATAAACACAACATTAGCAGAAGCCAGCCTAGTGCGCGTCCATTCACCCGCTGGATATACCCGGGAGACTGGATTCGGAGGGCTTAGATTGTTATTGCAGTGTAAGCTTACTGTATTATTCGATTGATCGTTAATAAATAATTTCTGACTAATATTATTCACTTTCGGGAAATATTAACAGTTCCTTTAGGACGTGGCGCTCTATCTAGGTAAACAGAGATATGACTTATACTAAACACAACGGTAAGTAGGTAAGGCTTATGATTCACGTATGAGGCGCATTCTTTAGGAAATGCTTAGTTATCAGCCACAATCATGCACACTACCGGTAACGCACAATACTGCTCACTAATTTGCCGACCGTCAATGAATTTTATCATATATAAAGAGAACAGAAACTGACTCATGTAGTGCTTATCAAATAGCATTAAATTCACTACAAACCACAACAATATAAGTCGCAATCGCTATATGTAACCCGTCTCTCTAACCTGTAGTGTATCAAGAAAATTGGGAAATTTGGGTTCTTTATAGATGTTCTCCAAATATTAATATTCAACCAACTGATACAAACAATGACAACAGTAAATAGCAGTATAATAATGTATGTTGAACCGATAATGTAAGACTGAACTGGACTGTTAAGACTGGGTTGATAACAGTTATACGCTCTATAATCTAAGCCTACTAATGTTTCTTCTAAAGTCTGAAACGAATTGACTCTAGAGCCGGTGTTCTTGGCCTAGATAGAAACAACACAACAATATCACAAAAAACAGTAAGACTGAACACTCCTAGCACGATCTGCCAAATATCTCCACATCGACAGAAAAAATCGCTCTGATTGGCTGTTAAGCTAAACAAAGAACCATGTGTCCAATGGCCGTTTCCATGTCAGCAACCAGCTGTTAGATGTCGTAATCTGAATCATCAAGGCTAAGCTGTGCCAGGGTATTTGACGCATTGCGGGTTTTTTGCCTTACCATGTCCGCCAAAGCACACATACAGAAGAATGACTTTTATGTCCGTTAAAACACCTATAACGGTACCTTGCGGGCGAGGGGGACTGATTATATCCGCAAAAGCTTTTACACGATGCTTTCCCGACTCTCAACGTTTAGTCTTACCTTTTCCTTCTTTGTCGGTGGGCTCTATTTCAACATGAATCGGTCTCGGGGGCCGATGACTTGGTAGGACAGGGACTCTCTCTTGGGGCATTTTGAGCTTGCAAGAAGATTTATCGCCACGCGACGCCTGAGGGTGAGAAGGTACTTGAACGAAGTAAAACAACTAACCTCATGTGGGTGCGGTGAAGATTTTATTCGAAAGCTGGATGGAATGAATTTCATGGAACCGAATACATAACCTGTTCTATTGAGTTTAGTTTATTGTTTTGTTAGAATAAAGTGCCACTGCACTGTAACCTGCTCCTTTCCATAAATTGAAAATTTAACATTGAGGCGCGATATTAATTTGCCGAGATGAGATTTGCATCCTGCCCCCCCCCCCCCCCCCCCACCCTGTCTCTAAAAATTAAAAGCCACCCAAATACCCAATAAATTGGGCAAGACCCAATAAATATTGGGTCTTGCCCAATATTGAATTACATAAATACACACATACAGTATTACAAAGGCTCACCTTGCCATTGCTGTGGACGTATTTAAGAAATTTGTTGAACTGGCAATCTGCAGTTAAATTGTCTGGAAGGGGTCTAAAGAAATCATCGCCCCTAATTCTCCTGTATGATTGAATTCTTAGAAACGGGAAAATGAAGAAATAGAACCAAGGCAAAAAAGGATTGGTGTTAAAATAAGTATTCATTGTTCCGAGTTCTGATAGATACAATGGTTTAATAGAAAACGTAGTTAATGTACCACAAAGTCCTATCTACCGCGGTGTCCGCTCACACTACGAATGCTGGACACTGAAATTAAACTAAAATGTCGGTTTCAGTTTGCTACCTAATTCGGCTACAGTTACCATATGATACACATAATGTTAAGTTGTGTGTGGATTTCAGTTGATTACATACAATATAATTTTATACAATACTGAACAACAGTATACGGTATCATTGTTGTATTAATATTGTTCTATCACTCTTAGACAATAGTTAGTATTACAACTGTACGAATAGTTGATGTAAGCGGATAGTACAGAGAATACACGGAATGTACAACCCATATTGGCCGTAGGACTATTTATGTACTACAGTATCAATAAGATGGAATAGAGTATCTAAAAACGACTTGAAAATAGTGTAGCAACGTGTTAATGTTTCGAATAAAATGCATCACAAACAATTAGATTTTGTGTTTAAAAGTATAAAACTGATTTGAATTGATTTTATTTATCTATCAGTAGTGATACCACATCACATATGTTGATGTAATAATTATATTCAATTACAGCATTTACTAATGTATTATTGTAATACAAAAGACATAGTTTAAGGATAATAATACTGCAGATCATTGATTTACATAGGCCTACAATTTGCATAACATAAAAGTTGTAAAATGTAAATTTATATTCAATAGATGGAGAACAAAGCTATCTCAACGAGAACATCAAAAAATATTTTTTGATTATCTATTTATTTAATTTATTCTAAACTTACATACCCTTTGTACACGTTCGTGGGGGCCTTCACGCAACCCGATACTCAGTTATGAAACAAATTAGAATTGGGTCATTCTATCAGAAAATTGATTTAAGTAATTTAACCAAACCTCAAATAAATCAAAGGAGAGGGGACAGTTCTTCCCCTTCAACCCGGCTTTTAATCTGTACCCATAGCCTACTATATTACATTATTATTATCATCATCATCATCATCATTATTATTATTATTATTATTCCAGCAGATCCACCGTCTGTGTGGCCAAACATCGCTCCAAGTTGTACGCCCACGCCCACCCACGCTAACAACTGTCCCCGCAACCGTAAACTCGTTGCATCTATGCGATCATTACAGCCGGACGAGTTACCCCAGTTTCTGCAGGGGGATATTGTGACTTATGCATTAATTCGCTGAACAGCTGCTGATAAACTTAACTGTTTCCAAAATCTTATCGTCTATGAGTGCAATGATGCTGATGGATGTAATGGGAACAAAATGACGACTATATTGCAATCATCTGAACTTATCGGTTCGACGCCAAAATTTATGATGAAGATAAAGACATCGCTGCAGTTCGAATGCTACAGTTATGGAGTCAGAATATCAGTTCCATTATGTGTTACTAATCGTATTATTCTTGCTTCGCGGTGGTCAATTATTGAAAATATTATTAGGTATAGGTACCTTTCTAACTGTGAGGCTTCTCACAAAGTCGAGATTCTACACGAACATTTGACGTGTATGGCTCCAGTTTCTGTGGGAGATAAGCGCTGGGATCCTGAAACATTGGTTCAGCTTTCGAGTATTATGCCACTAGCCGTTGCTTATACCGTAAACTTAGAGAAGATTTTAAACTGCCAGGAGTGCGAACTTTACAACAAATCACATCTTCCGTCTCACATGCTGATGACTCATGTTTTTATTTAGCGTTTTTAACAAACTTCCAATCGAGCAACGTCGTTGTATAATTCTTCTCGATGAAATTTATGTTAAAGCTGCATTGAGATATGTAGGTGGAGAACTATTTGGAGAGGCTGCTAATTCCCCAGGACAATGATATGCTAATGATATGTTTTTCAATTAAAGCAATCAAGTTGTGCTAATGATATGTTTTTCAATTAAAGCAATCAAGTTGTGCTAATGATATGTTTTTCAATTAAAGCAATCAAGTTGTGCTAATGATATGTTTTTCAATTAAAGCAATCAAGTTGTGCTAATGATATGTTTTTCAATTAAAGCAATCAAGTTGTGCTAATGATATGTTTTTCAATAAAAGCAATCAAGTTGTGCTAATGATGTTTTTCAATTAAAGCAATCAAGTTGTGCTAATGATATGTTTTTCAATAAAAGCAATCAAGTTGTGCTAATGATATGTTTTATTTATTGCCATACAGTAAAGTTAATTACGTTAAGTGTGAAGTTATCAGGCTATTAGTCGAGTCAATCTAGCAAAAAACCCATAAGTATTTCGCAATCAATCCGAACCACACATTTTCGATTCTATATTACCTTAGTAATGACCAAAAAAAAGTCAATAAAATTTTATTTTGCGGATCATATGTTTATTCATGGAAATTCTGCGTAAATTTGCACATAAGACAAGCCAAACAAAAGGAACAGTAGGGAAAAGTAAGTAGCAAATGGTGATGTTCCAGAATAATTTAATTAATTTCACAATAAGCTGTGATTAAATGGGAAATTAGTAATATTTACACAGGCGTGTTACACATTAATTGCTATATCTCGGAAACTAGAAGTCGCATCGAATTTTTAAATATATCAAAAATTTCACGATATATTAAGCTAACTGTTGTAAAAAAATTATACAATTCCACTGCAAGACCAATAAGACCAATTTCAATTAATTATAATGCAGCAGATTAACAGACAAACTGTAATCAATGACATAAAGTTTAATTAAAGTTTCATAACGTATGCAATGCATGCATCCTACGGAAGACGTATTTAGTGCATAGTTATCAGGTTTTGTGATGATGACACCACCACTAATAGTTATAGGTAGGTTATTACAGGTCGGCCGCCAAGTCAGAATCGTACCTGCACGTTGGCACGGCCTGTAATATAGTAGGCTATGTCTGTACCCCAACACAAAAGCGCATGGATTCCAGTCCATAAGATCAATGACAGGTATTGACAGAGAATTGGTTTTTTAAAATTAATATATTTTAGTCGTGGCATCGGCCCAAATTGTAATTAATATCAAAACTTACCTTATGCCGATATAGTGATGTTACTAAAACATTAAATTACATTAATTTACCATGTCAATGCCTCAACGACATAATATAGCAAATTCTAAAGGCTCCCCACTAAACACAAGCGAAATTAATTTCAAAATAATACAATCTTTGAAAAATTTATACAATACCCAAGGCAATATTTTTGCGAACTAAACTATTTTGAATCTTTTCCTACGATTGAATAATCAAGCTGACATCAGTCTGACACCTCTCGGTTCACTTAGAAAATTCTGTTTTTTATATTGCAATGAACATAATTAACGAATTAACTGCCTTTATCTTAGCTTTTCGAAGGCCATACGTAAATGTTACTTGGAAAATTTCTAAACTTTTGCCAGACTACATATGTTATCTGAATCTGGTTAGATTTCATCGAGGATTGGTCTAGTTAACGTTTAACTATTAGGATCTCCAGATCGACTGACACACAGGTTGTGATTGTGGTGCCCGTATGCTAAGTTTGCATTATATCGCGGCTCGCCCCACTGTAGCATTGTTATTCGGTATCATAGATTGTAGAGAAGGTCAATCCGATTAGAACAACTTGAAGGTTCGCGAATAATTTATCTGCGGTTCGGGTTATTTCGATATTAATTAGCACCTTTTTATAGATTGCATTATATTATTCGAAGTAGAAAATTAACATGCTGGTCTTCATTTCTATACGTACTGTGTATTGCGTATAGACCCCATACATACATCTTTTTTATATTTCGAAAAATAGCCCCACACCACGAAAATTGCCATAGACTCAATGATATAAATACCAGCTGGTGCACATGAGGGCCTAGTAATGCTACTACTATTGAATGGATAGGCCCAAACTGCAGAGAAATATATTACTTGTCAAGTTTATTATTACTCACTCATTCTATCCCCGACAGTAAGCAAACATCAACTGTTAGCTTGTAATGTATTACACCGTCAACTGAATATTCTGTTATATTTTATTATTGATTCTCAGTGAATCCTATGGGAATATCTATAAGGTTACTACTCACTGCTATGTTATGTGGGAGGCCAGCTGATTGGTTTTTAAGCACTGGGCCGTTCAAATGTTTTATAGGTTGGTAATAATGAGGATATGCATGTGCCTACATAGCCTGCATGATTCGAGTCTGCTTATAATTTTCAGTCAACCGATTCCTCATTGGGTAATTCTATCCACCTCAATCTCAGAAATCCATTATCAGCCGGCAGTATCCTGCCCTGCAGTAGTTTGTGTGAATAATAAGAGATGCTTCAGGTTAGGACGTTAGGTAGGCCTACTACTACCTTTCACCTTTTGATGGTGATCGCCTAAGTTTGCTTAGTTTCTTGGCTCACCCCACAACCACATACATTGATTAGATTTCTTGTGTTTTCTTTACTTATCAAAGCAATTTCCTTGGTAAAATAGAAAAACAGCTCGAGTTGCGCACCCTGCGAAGTGGTGCAAATATAAAATAGACGAGTATGCCTACTAGTATCCTATACTACTACTACTACTACTATTACTATCGGCATGTTGCATTGCAGCCGCATTGTATATACAATATTATTATTATATTATTTTATTATTATTATATTATATTATTATTATTATTATTATTATATTATTATATATTATGGCATTACTTATATTTTAAGAATGCTCAACCCCCTTGTCGACAAAATTGCGGCAAAACTATAATGATGATGTTTATATTTTAATTAAGGAGTACTTTTTCAGTGGTTTGAAATGTAAAGAAATCGGTAAACCCATAATACACGTTGTGGGGTCTTCGAGCAGCACGTGTTCAAATGTTCAATGACTGAGCAGCAACTAATTAACATATTTATGAGAGATTCATTGACCAGCTACAGACTGATCAATATTGTAACATATATTTTAGTTTAATGTTTGATTCAATTAAAGGCACAAATTAAAAAGGCTACAAATATATAGGGGTGAATAATTAAATTAATCACCCATTAAAAGGTAGCCAAATATAAGTTGCAATCTATATAAATTTTTAAATTTAGTAGTGTGTGTGTGTTGTGTATTGATTCTGTAAATTTCATGTTGAAATAGCATTCATTAATTTAATTTCTATTTAATTATTCAGGCATACTAATACCCACTTTAAATTAGTTCGTGTGTGTTAAGTGTGTAAGATTTGATTGTTTCGGCACGAACCCATTAGGGCACAGAAATTGACGGATTCTTCTCGAATTTCGCAAACGTCGCGAATTTCGCAAACGTCGCGAATTTCGCAAACGTCGCAAACTTCGGGAATTTTTTCTACAATTTTGACTCCTTAAGCAAAAGGGTCCAGAATGAGTTTTTTAACCTTTATTTTTTTGTGATTTTGAGTGCTTTTTTATATTATTAGTAAATGTTCTAGAACCTTAGTAGATTTTTTATGGTATAATGCTAGTATTTTTTACTAGCTAGTAATTTTTGGAAATTATTTTGGTCATTAATATATTCTTCAACAGTTTAACCTGTCTCAGTGTCGAGTCAGCTCATTAGACTTTTTTTAAATTATAAATATCAATAATATTAATTAAATATCATGTTGCGAGTTATTTGATTTGTGATAGTTCTCCACGCAGCTGCGACTTTGGGGTGGGATTGTCACCAACCGTCCTTCCCCCCAGACGCAGTATCCCAAGCGCCTACCAATGTTTATAGCGGATCGGTTGATTATACGATGATGTTCGTCGGAGATCAGGTGTGGAAGATGCGAAGCGATACTGGTGGTGTTTCTCAAGGTAACCCAATATAAATACTGGGGGAAGAAAACGATTACATGATGCCATCTACCCAGGGAGGGAGGCTTGAGCTTCTACGGAGCCACATTGCGGCGTTTCCTCGCCACAGACACACTGACAGGCGCTGGAATAGATGCCTGACGGCTTCTTTGGCAGGGATACTGCGACGGAGACTCTGCAGACGCCCAATCTCGGAGATGATTGAGGTGGAGTGGGAGTCCCAGGTGAAGCCCACGCCTGAGGATCGGCACTCATCGAGGTGGGCGGCTAGCTTACGTTCACGTGCAACGGTAAGGGCATAGCCTGGGGTGGACGCAGCGCAGTTAATGGTTCTAGATTGAAGCGTTGAGATCACCGTTACGTCCAGGGCCATGGGCTGTCCCCGTCTCCAGTTGTGGAGGAAGATATCCACCGGTCTGCTGCGGGAGCTAGGAATCAACCCAGGGACTTCTTTCCGGGGCGCCAGAGCAGCAGATTGTGCAGCTTGGAAAATGGCATCCCGGAGGGAGTAGTGGCGAGCGATCCTGTCTGAGTCCCCACCACAGCCAACGTGATGGTCCCCAAATGGGTCAGCAGGGAGGGAGCAAGAGGCACAGGGAGCCGAGCTAGAGGATAGTCGGACGCCTAACCAGTAACACAAGGAGAGTCTGTGCTCAGCGTCCAGGAAATGTAGACCAAGGGACTCAGAAGGAATGGCTGTAACCAGTCACCAGCATGGCCAAGAGAAGTGGATTGTACAAGGGCTCGGGATCTGTTGTCGGGGGCAGAGGACAGGAGCCGTTCGTAGGAGGAGATGTCAACTGAGTGGGATAGATTGCGTTGGGTGATGGGTGTTGGAAGGTCTTCCAAGGAGGTCCAATCTGGTTTATCGGCGTTCTCGGATAAGGAGGCTAGTGCAGAGGGGAGGTGGCGGTTACCTGGGGAGTGGCCTAGGATTCTAGTGACCAGGGTTTCTGACTGGGAGACAGAAGCAATGTATGCAGCCGGGGAATGGTTTATGGCTTTTCTAAGGCCCAGACCACCCATCGAGACAGGAAGGAAAGCTTTGTTGTACGACCAATCACTTAGGGAGCCCCCAACCAGATCAGAGATGGTATCCCACATGACAAGATCGAACTGTAGTGAGGATTCCTGAATCATGGAGGGGGGACAGCAGCGGAGGGCAAAGACTACTTTGGGTAAAGAAAGGCATGATCAAAGGAGGGTAGATTCCATCTGGGAATCCTGAAGGTCAGGAAGGCGTTCAGTGATGGAGCGGACTTTGGCTACTCTTAGCATAATGGTCTCCTCGCAGTGTTGAGAGGATCCAATCGGGGAGCCAAGTAGGGTTAGACTGTTGGAGAGGATGGGAATGGAGGGTGGTAGTGGATTCGATTGAACTGAGGAGCCAGCGTGGATGAAGACTTGGGATTTGGCATTGTTGAGTTTAAGGTGTCTCAAGGGGCCTTCCTGTTCTAATATGGCTAAGGCTTTTGACAAGTCGTCTGGGGAACCAACCAGTGAACCATCATCTAAATACCATGCATTAATTATAAGAGAAGGGACGTTGGCCCGAATAGTCTTGGCCACTGGGTGTAAAGTTATGGCGAAAAGGAGGGGGCCCAAAGGATCACCTTGTTGGACGCCGGAGCAGCTGAAGATTTGTTGGTCACCAAGCCAGAGTACAGCCTGGATACCGTAACATGCCTCCACCCATGCGGAAAGAGAGGGCAAGTGTTCCCTGACTTCAGCAAACATTTGTGAGCGGTCGATGGAATTAAAAGCGTTGCTGAAGTCGACAAGAAGAACCCACTTGCTGTCTGCTGGGATGGAGTGGTCTTCGAGGGTAGAGGAGACGGCTCGGACTATGGCCTCGCAGCCAATGGGGCTACCGACACCAACCTGGAGGGGGGTGAGGATGTTGGAAGCGTTCTGGTTAACAGTGGCTGCATGACATTTGGAGATTAGCCTCCTCAAGGTTTCCCCCACGGCGATGGGATGGAGACCACCACCTTTCTTCTTGCAGGGAATAGGGAGGCGCCACAGAGGTATGGGAGGACCGAGGACGGGACCTGACCTGAGGACATACGGTTTGTAATGGCACAATTAGCAGCAAGGGCCTGGTTGGCCTTGGCTGGCGATGGGGATGATATTGCTTCTTTCAGATGGTTGGGGCGGAGCTTTGAAGGGCCAGGGGCTGAGCCAGGGGGAAAAGACTTGATAGCCTTGGCAATGTCCTCTGGGCGGAAGGAGGCTGGTGGGGGTACTGGGCCAGTCGGAAGAAGAGGGGGGGGGGGGGGCCCTTGGGGGTGCTTCCCGAGCATGTCCTGGTATGTTTCTTCGGAGGCCTGTGTAAGTCCCTCAGAAACAAGGGCCTGTGCTGCCTTACGGTACATCCGCCGGCGCATGCCGGCGCATCCGTCGTCTACGTAGAAGCATCGTCGGATGGTCTCTATGACTGTCGGAGGAAACTCGTTTTCACACATAGCCGCTGTTTTCTTCAGCATGTCACTACATGCCACCAGCGAGTCCTTAGCGCCGAATATCCTAACATTCATGCGCATTACGTCCACATCCTTCAAAGTGAGTTGACTTATCTCCTGCGGAGTTAATGTTTTATCTGTCCATAATATACATAGACAATCTGAGTCTCTTGGTAGCGTTCGGACCTGGTGAAACATCGCTTTGATGTCGCATGTGAATGCTATCCGGTTTTCCCTGAACCTCACGCCCTAATCAACACGCCGATAAGTGTACTGTAGATGTTGGGCCCTGTATAAAGTTGACTGTTCAGGGATTCGCCCTGATACATAGCCACAGCATCATTCACTACCCGGATTTTACCACCTTTCCGGGCTTCTACCACATAGTGGGTTGGGAGATAATACGTTCGTCTACCCCCTTGCAGTTCATTCCGGGGTACCATTTCCACCAATCCATCTTCTAGATATCCTCTTATTACATTATTGTATTTCTCCTTTATCTCGGGTAGGTCGTTTAACCGGCGTAGGATCCCTTTAAGCCTCCTAAGGGCCATGCTGGCATTATTCGCCATCGGTCTATCTGGGTCTTTCCACAGCATGGGCGAACACCAATGTCCGTCTTTGAACGTGGCCTGATCAAGGACGTCAATACAATATTGATCTTCCTCAGACGGGTTCTTGTCCTTTTAGCAAACTCTTGGGTCTCTAAGTTAAAGTACTTGGTCATTTCTTGCTGGGTTTTTTCAGTCTCTAGGAATAAATCCTCGTCCAGGTCCATTGCTGAACAATAACCCATGGATGTTGCATTCTCTTTAATCTGACATTTAGGAAGATATGTATAGGTGTCTGTAGTCTCCTCTTTGTGTATTCAGCTGATTGTCAGAACTGCACTCGGAGATCGGTGTGTACCAGGGCGTTCTTGATCGTCAGTTTGACCGTCTCGTAACCCTTCATAACTCCTTCCATCTTGAGTTGCACCTCCCCGGACTCTACTTCTCTATGGTCGGTGATAGTTTGTATGGGCCGTTTGCAAGGTTCGTATTCTAGGCCTAGTTGTTTGAGGAAATCCCGGTCGATGATGGTTCCGTCCGACCCGTTGTCAAGGAACGCGAGCGTTGTCAAGGATTTCCCGACCCCTTGAATTCTTACTGGAATTACTTTGGCAAAGACCATGTAACGGTGGTTTATAAGGTTGATCGTAGCCGAGATATTTCTCACATGTGATACATCGGTAGCGGTTTTAAACGGATTGGTTTCCCTCCGTTGAATCGTCCGGGTACCCTTAGAGATGTGATTCGTTTCTCCTCTCCTTTTGGATTCGATCCAGAACGGTAGGGTGGAAAAGTCGAAGTTCGCAGGGATGTGGAGGAGTGTGTGATGGCGTAGGTCATTACAGACCGCGCAGCATGATGAGCAATCCCGAACATAGTGACCTGTTCCGAGACAACGGAAGCATCCTCGGTGTTTCATTATCGCCTCGAAGCGTTGAACGAGTTCGGCGAACTGGAACTTTCTGCAGAATTCCACCATGTGTTTCTCTCCACAGAAAAGACATAGAAGGGAGGTTGTGGTGCCTTCCCTTTCGGGTGCCCAATTCGCTAGATAACACGCCCATTCCTCGGCTGATGTCGGTTCCTCGTAGGCCTCATCGTCGGAATCCTCAGCCATAGTGGTGGCCATTGTACTCACTGGAGGGGGACGATCGGTTTTGGAGTGGGTGCCCTGCTACTGGAGTTGTTCTCTACCCCGTCTAACTTGGAGAGACTTTGTTTTTGTGAACAAGAATCGCTTGGGCCTCGGCACTTCGTTTACGCATTTCGGCCTTTGTTTTCATGTCTCGGCCTGTTGTTCGGCCTCTATTTTACGCATTTCGGCCTCTTGTTTTCATGTCTCGGCCTGTTGTTCAGCCTCTATTTTACGCATTTCGGCCTCTTGTTTTCGTGTCTCGGCCTGTTGTTCGGCCTCTATTTTACACATTTCGGCCTCTTGTTTTCGTGTCTTGGCCTGTTGTTCGGCCTCTATTTTACGCATTTCGGCCTCCTGTTTATGTCTCTCCTCAGCTAATACATCCTGTTCAATCTGTAGTTGGACGTATTCGTCTTCCATTCGGGCTTTAAGGGCCAGTGCCCTCTGTTCTCGTAGCTGATCTCGTAGTGGTTGACCCCCAAGAGAACTGTGCGCTGAACCAGATATCTCGCTCCTAGCGCTGGAGTGCTGGTGCCTCGAGGACCCAGTTCTTTTTCGCTGAACCATGGTCCTGGTTCCAGAGGTCCGTACCGATTCTGCGTCCGCCCTTTCGGTTTATTTATAATACTGTTCTTCGTAGCCTCTTACGAGGCTGAGGGTCCTCCGATGTTGTTTGGGGAACTCGTCCAAATGTGCGACGTGTTCTTCGAGTCTGGGGTAGTTTCCCAGATCGGTGGCGGGGATGAGTTCTTGATATGCCTGTATCATCCTCTCATATCGTTGTAAGATACTTCGGATATTCTGTAATTGAGTCTGTATATCGCTGAGTGGGGTCTCGGCTCCTTTTAGTTGTTTCTCGATGTGATGATATGCTCGAGTCACCCCGCCTTTGAGAGCTCCTAGTCGACGAGCCATGTTCTTCACATTCAGTACCTCGTCGGCTTCCGAGTCTGTGTGGGGGTCCATTTCATCAGTATCGGAGATGTTGTTCGTCGTCATTCCAGCGCCTCGTTGATCGCCAGATATGCGATATCATAAAATAGTTCTTCGTAGGTCTCGTATTCGGCTTGGACTACCCGAACTGTAATCCTGAATCGTCCGACGTTCGTTCCCTATACTTCAACTTCGACGTGTCAGATTCCTGGCTCAACTTGGATTATATCAATAGGTGTGATCGATACTTCCATTCCCTGTTAGCGACTCTCTGTATATGATCTGCCGACTACGAGTTTTTAGTTCGAGTTTGTAGATTGATTGAACCACGGCTTTGTCTTAAATCAAATACCAGAGTTTCCTCATAGTGGGTGCTGGTTAAGCACGGAGAGAGTTTGAAGAGTTCTGTAGGATTCCCAACTTCCCCCAGTTGAAGTTGGCCGCGTCTTATTCTCAATTTTGTTGCCGTTATTCCCGACACCATGGGGGAAAACGCCGATGCTGGAGGCGGAACTTTTTGACCACGGAATTCCGGCCAGTCACCGGATATTGGTAGTGGAGAAGGAATACGTTCTTAAATGCAAGATTGCAGTTGAGAAAAGTTTCATTGGTTGGATATAATCTTTAATGTAACTTCCCTACGGTTGAATCTTGATTGAGAATAAGTTGGGCTTCCCCAAACCAATATACACCAAATATTCACAATAATATAACACGACAATATAAATCCCTACAGTACATTATTTAATTACCCACTGTTCGCTCAGATTTTAACCTAACTAATGTTCCCCAATTTTCCCTCAGTCCTAGTCTTGGTACCATAGTGTCGGTGTCGGTCGACCCTGTTGAGTGTCTGTCCCACCCTTCCCGAACCCCGAAGGGATCGGTCATCAGGAAAGCGGTACAGCTTGGCTAAGGGTCGGTCAAGTCGGTAGACCTGGTTGCGTGTCCGTCCCACACTTCCCGAACCCCGAAGGGATCGGTCATCAGGAAAGCGGTACGGCTTGGCTAGGGGTCCGTCGGTTCATCGCAAGGACCCAACCACCTAGGCTTTCTGAGTCCTTATTCAGGCTCATAGTCGCTTCGGTAGCCGAGAAACTGCTCCGAACAGTCGGTAGGCCAGTAGAGTCCAGTCCTTTGTCTTTCAACCCCGTTGCGTGTCCGTCCCACCCTTCCCTAACCCCAGGGGATCGGTCATCAGGAAAGCAGTACGGCTTGGCAAGGGGTCTGTCAGCCCGTCGTGAGCCCCAATGGTTGGTAGTTTTCCGAGTCCTTATTCAGGCTCATACTAACGCCCGTTGTGGAACCCACTCCAGGAAGGCAGTCCTCGTCGAACCCTTCCTCCGTTAGTCGGTCGACCCGTCGCCAGTCCATGGGGTATGTCGGCAGGCTTTCCGAGTCCTTATTCAGGCTCGTACTAACTGCCGGCGACCAGGGACCGCTAAAGGTCTGTCTATTGGTTCCCGTCGCAAATCCCTGACACAAGCAGCAGACTTTCCGAGTCCTTATTCAGGCTCATACTAACGCCCGTTGTGGAACCCACTCCAGGAAGGCAGTCCTCGTCGAACCCTTCCTCCGTTAGTCGGTCGACCCGTCGCCAGTCCATGGGGTATGTCGGCAGGCTTTCCGAGTCCTTATTCAGGCTCGTACTAACTGCCGGCGACCAGGGACCGCTAAAGGTCTGTCTATCGGTTCCCGTCGCAAATCCCTGACACAAGCAGCAGACTTTCCGAGTCCTTATTCAGGCTCGTAATAACTGCTGTTGGCCAGGGACCGCTAAGGGCAGTCCTTGTCCTTTAGACCTAGCGAGTTACCAAATCCACCTCTACAGGCAGCAGGAAGTTGGCTAGGCCTAATAGTAATCAGGCAAACCTGAATACTGCTTAACTTTGCCTCCCACCCCTGGCCCTTAAATACATGAAATGAGTCCCGTACCCCGTAAGTCGCCCCAATATTCGCCCATAAATCGCCCCCAGTCCATTGAATGTGCCCAAATCCCATGTTCCCGCACCCAGTAGTGATATCGGAATATTCATTTAAAATAAATCCAAAAAATATTCAAATCGCGTTAAGAAAAGTTGAAATACCGCGAACAATAACTTTATTGGTGTATTAGTGAGGTACATAGGGAAACTAGTTGATATCAGAAATAATATACATCGCAAGTCACAAAACTAATCTTATTCTTTATTCATGACACTTCCTCTGGGGTCCATCCATCCACATCGCTTGACTGGTTCATCCAAAAGCAGGTTCCCTGGCCAGACTCCGGGTGATTGTGAAATATGTGAGGTCGATATTCAACTAGAGATACACTCAGGCATCGGATTATTACAATTTCGAACCCTCACCATTGACGAAATCTACTAACAGTCCATGACCCAGAATGTCAATACTAAACATTATACAAAAAACAACATATTAAAATCTAACAAAATACAATTAATAAAAAAGTTTATAATAATAAACCAACATCAGACCTATTGTATCCAACATTTATTTACTAGGATTCTTAGCTATAAAATGTAAAAAACTGTTCTTGTTTTCAATTAATCGTTTTGGTTCATCAAATTCCACAATTTCTCCTTCACTCATAACTATTATGCGATTGCTGTTTAAGATGGTATTTATCCTATGAGCAATTGTCAAAACTGTTGCATTGTGGAAATTCTTTCTGATTGCTGTCTGTATAATTTTATCTGTAAACTGATCGATAGAAGATGTTGCTTCATCAATTAGAACAACCTTCGATTTTTTTAACATTGCTCTTCCTAAACATACCAATTGTTTCTCGCCAACACTTAGGTTACCTCCACGATTTTCAATTCCAAAATTCAAAATATCAATTTGTCTCTCATGGGGTATAAGTGAACCATATCCAAAACATGTACCACCAACCCTTTTAAAAACAAATTTCATTTCCAATGAAGTTCTCAATTGCACACTTTCCAAAGCCTTAATTATCTCTATACTATCAAACTCATTAAATGGATCTAAATTAAATCGCAAAGTCCCTTCAAAAAGAAAGGGATCTTGGGGAATAACTGCAATGGACTTCCGTAAATCATGTAAACCAATTTCAGTTATATCAACACCATCTATGGTGATTGTTCCTTGAGGTTCAACAAGACGAAGTAACACTGTAAATAAGGAAGATTTTCATGCTCCTGTGCGCCCAACTATTCCTATTTTCTCAGATGGTCTCGTTTGAAGATTTATTTTATGTAGGACCTCATTGTCTCCATAATTAAGTTTCACATTATTGAAGGAGATAATTCCAGCTTTTGGCCAATTGTTTGGAATTTGAGTTCCAGTACTGAGAAAAGGAGCCTCTTGATCTAGTTTGGAGTAATCAAAAACACGTTCAACCGATGTTAAATCAATTTCTAGCTGAACTGATACCATCATCAAGTATATTATCATGTTTACTATGCCAAACACATATATTACTGCAACACATAATATCTCTGTTGAAACAAGGGTGTCCATGTACAAAGAAATCAGAAGAACAAACATGCTGAAAATGGCATAAGGAATATATACAGTTATAGTAACTAAGGCACTCATTACTTTAACCATAAACAATGATTCAGTGTGTTTATCTAAGTGGCTGAAGAAACATTTTACATAAAATGGTTGGACACCAAATGCTTTTATAACATCATGGCCTTCTATGGTATCAGATGCATGTTGAAATATTGGATTTCTTGTTGATCCTTCAATAAACTTCACTTGTTTAAGATATTTCATAATATACCAACGTATTTTGAAAATTATGACAAGTAGAGGAATAGCTAACAGTAAAGTCCATGGATTAGCTATTCCCGCAACTAAGATCGCAAGAATACATTGACCAAAAGAATGTGTCATAACAGCAACCATTTCTGCTAATTTGTTATCTAATATTCCTAAGTCCTTAGAGAAACGGTTCAGTACGCCACCTACAGGATTCTGCTCAAAGAATTTCATTGTTGCGTGTGAAACTTTATGGAAGATTTCACAATGTAATTTGTCAGATGCTCTTAGTATAATGAAATATATCGAAAATATACTAAAAGCACCACCAAATATATAGGAAAAAACCAGATATGCATATACAAGAACAATATCTTTCCACTGGCTTTCATTGATGAATTCGTTAAGTAAATTAACATCAAGTGAATTATATTTTAGTGAATCATTAAATGATGCTTGCATTGCCCAAGCTACCAAAAAATAATCCGACAATGATAAATAAATATATGACAAAGTTAATGATGATATGAAGACTAAAATACTAGGTACATTCATACCACCTTTAATAAAAGCAATAAATTTTGCAAATGATGACTTCTATGAATGTATCAGATATAATGCCATTATTAGCAGCATGATCATCTCCTATCATTATTTCATCTTCAGACATTTTAGTAAACCTAACTTGATTATATTTCAATGTTTCTGTTGAATATTTATTCAGTGTTTCGGATATATCATTGTCATAAAGAGAAACTATTTTGGAATTTGCCGGTATAATTTGTAAAAGGTGAGTGACCAATATCACAATTCCTCTTGATTGACAGTGTTTTAAACAGTTGTCTACTAAGGTTTGGGCCACTCGTCTGTCTACAGCCGACAGAGGATCATCCATGAGGTATATATTCGCCCTAGAGTAAACTGCTCTTGCTAAGGCTATACGAGCTTTTTGTCCTCCAGATAATGATATTCCCTTTTCACCAACTAATGTCATATCTCCATCTTCAAATTGTAATAAATCCACTGTTAAACAACTTAGTTCAATAACTTCATTGTACCAATCTCGCTCAAATATTTGTCCCAACAATATATTTTCCCTTATAGTTCCTGAGAAAATGAATGGCGTTTGAGATACAAAAGCCATATTTCCATTTTTCTCAATTGAACCACTTTCAGTTGGCAACTCACCTAGTATCGCCTGCAATAGACTTGACTTCCCAGAACCCACTGGACCTATGATGTATACGATTTCACCGAAAACCGCTTTGAATGTTATGTTTTGAATGACTGATCCGTTGTTGACAGACCATCGTCCTGATCCTGAAATATCTTTTACATTTAGAAAAATATCTTTAGGACCAAACATATTTCTACATTTTCCTACTTCTTCGAATTCCTCAACAGCAAATAGATTACAACTGAAACCAATAAATGTATTAATTCGTTGGAAAACACATTGAAGTTCTCCTAATTCACGTAAGGCTGCACCAAACATGGATAATGCTGGAATTAAATTTGACAATATAATGTTTGCACTGAGTACTGTGTTAATATTTAATCGAAATCCAAGAGCAGTGTAGAGTACGTAGACACAAAAGTAAACAACATTGATATAGGCAAATGTAATGAGAGAGTTGAATGAGTTGCAATACATGATTTTACATATCTGCGAGAATTCTTTACTACGGGCCTTGTTTACAGCTTCTTCAAAGAGTTCTTCTAAGCCATAAACTTTGATAGCCTTCATACCAAATAATATTTCACTCATCAATGTTATTCTTCTATCAGTTAACACAGCAGCTTTACCTCTTACACTTGAAAAGTACTTTGCAAATCCCAGACTCAATGGGATAACCAAGATTAGAAGAAACATCCCAAATAATCCAGACCATCCCAGATAGAAGAACATTAAGGGAAACACTATAATTATCATAATAGGAGTTACCATTAGATAATTCCCCAAAACTGCAAAATGTCAAATCTTCCTACATCTGTAGATAACAGGTTGGTAATCTGTCCAGTTGTTATATTTTGGATATTGAAAGAATTTAATGTCATTATTTTTCTAAAAATCAGGGTACTGCAACAAACTTGAATCTTTATCCACAATAGTTTAGAATATAATGTAGAATTAGTAGATGCGACTACAGATATAAATGAAGCTACTCCAATTATTAAACAATCAACTAATGCTCTTTGTCTCGAAACATTTCTATCAATTTTTAAATAGTATTCAATCAAACTGTGTAGATATATAACTTTAACTATCAGGCAAACTTCGTGAATGATTCTTATGCAACAACAAATAAGATATTCTTTCCAATATATTCTTATTAATGTGCGCACAATATCCAATTGTTCCTGACTCTTCCTTCCCTCTACATCCACAATCTACAAATGAAAAATAATTATTGAAAGCAGTGTAAAATATATTAAAGAGGATAAGTTTAATTATATTACAGTATAACACTGTGGCAACACTGCTCCTTACATTATGGGGCGAGCCACGAAATCTAGGTTGGCCTTTGCATAGCGATATAATTAGTACCTTTATATAATATATTTAGATATAATTAGTAAAATTGTGTAACTTCGCCGTCATTTGAAATGTTTGAACGCTAATAAGTCGGTCAATCATTGATGAAAGGAACCAAACTTGGTAAATATGTGGCGGACAACAATTTAGAAATTCTACAGAAGTTATAGAAGTTCTATATTATAGAAATTCTACAGTTTTTCTGTCGGACGCTAGGGGAGTGACCAGGTCCACTAACTCGTGTGTACTTATGCTGTAGTGGTTGGCTGATATTTCATAGGTGGACATACAAAATTTTACCTCATTAGCAATGAACTTGATGTGCTCATCTTCAATGGAAAAACAGCAGTAAAGTATAGCATGCAGTGAATTTAACGGTCTGAAGTTTCTCACAATCACAAGTTCTCAAACGTTTTCAAGTTCACAAAGGTTCTCAAGTTCTCAAAGGTTCTCAAGTTCTGAAAGGTTCTCTAGTTATCAAAGGTTCTCAAGTTCACAACTGTTCTCAAGTTCACAAAGGTTCTCAAGTTCACGAATGTTCTCAAGTTCTGAAAGGTTCTCAAACTATAAAGTTATCAAACTCCCAGCTTCTATCAGAGGTGAAGGAAAACTAACGATATGTATTAACTTTATGATTTAATTGTGGTGCAATTATTTACTACTGTAGGTTATTTTTTTCGATGCTTTCCCGACTCTCAACGTTTAGTCTTATCTTTTCCTTCTTTGTCGGTGGTCTCTATTTCAACATGAATCGGTCTCGGGGGCCGATGACTTGGTAGGGCAGGGACTCTCTCTTGGGGCATTTTGAGCTTGCAAGAAGATTTATCGCCACGCGACGCCTGAGGGTGAGAAGGTACTTGAACGAAGTAAAACAACTAACCTCATGTGAGTGCGGTGAAGAATTTATTCGAAAGGTGGATGGAATGAATTTCATGGAACCGAATACATAACCTGTTCTATTGACTTTAGTTTATTGTTTTGTTAGAATAAAGTGCCACTGCACTGTAACCTGCTCCTTTCCCTAAATTGAAAATTTAACATTGAGGCGCGATATTAATTTACCGAGATGAGATTTGCATCCTGCCCCCCCCCCCCCCCCCCGCCTACCCTGTCTCTAAAAATTAAAAGCGGGGGGGGGGGGGGTTTGTGGGTCTTGCCCAATATTAAATTACATAAATACACACATACAGTATTACAAAGGCTCACCTTGCCATTGCTGTGGACGTATTTAAGAAATTTGTTGAACTGGCAATCTGCAGTTAAATTGTCTGGAAGGGGTCTAAAGAAATCATCGCCCCTAATTCTCCTGTATGATTGAATTCTTAGAAACGGGAAAATGAAGAAGTAGAACCAAGGCAAAAAAGGATTGGTGTTAAAATAAGTATTCATTGTTCCGAGTTCTGATAGATACAATGGTTTAATAGAAAACGTAGTTTATGTACCACAAAGTCCTATCTACCGCGGTGTCCGCTCTCACTACGAATGCTGGACACTGAAATTAAACTAAAATGTCGGTTTCAGTTTGCTACCTAATTCGGCTACAGTTACCATATGATACACATAATGTTAAGTTGTGTGTGGATTTCAGTTGATTACATACAATATAATTTTATACAATACTGAACAACAGTATACGGTATCATTGTTGTATTAATATTGTTCTATCACTGTTAGACAATAGTTAGTATTACAACTGTATGAATAGTTGATGTAAGCGGATAGTACAGAGAATACACGGAATGTACAACCCATATTGGCCGTAGGACGATTTATGTACTACAGTATCAATAAGATGGAATAGAGTATCTAAAAACGACTTGAAAATAGTGTAGCAACGTGTTAATGTTTAATGTTTCGAATAAAATGCATCACAAACAATTCGATTTTGTGTTTAAAAGTATAAAACTGATTTGAATTGATTTTATTTATCTATCAGTGATACCACATATGTTGATGTAATAATTATACTCAATTACAGCAATTACTAATGTATTATTGTAATACAAAAGACATAGTTTAAGGATAATAATACTGTAGATCATTGATTTACATAGGCCTACAATTTGCATAACATAAAAGTTGTAAAATGTAAATTTATATTCAATAGATGGAGAACAAAGCTATCTCAACGAGAACATCAAAAAATATTTTTTGATTATCTATTTATTTAATTTATTCTAAACTTACATACCCTTTGTACACGTTCGTGGGGGCCTTCACGCAACCCGATACTCAGTTATGAAACAAATTAGAATTGGGTGATTTTATCAGAAAATTGATTTAAGTAATTTAACCAAACCTCAAATAAATCCAAGGAGAGGGGACAGTTCTTCCCCTTTAATCCGGCTTTTAATCTGTACCCCAACACAAAAGCGCATGGATTCCAGTCCATAAGATCAATGACAGGTATTGACAGAGAATTGGTTTTTTAAAATTAATATATTTTAGTCGTGGCATCGGCCCAAATTGTAATTAATATCAAAACTTACCTTATGCCGATGGAAGCAGGACAATTCGGTCCGGACAATTCGGTCCTAGGACAATTCGGTCCCGGACAATTCGGTCCCGGACAATTCGGTCCCATTTATTTAGTGTTTTGGGACCGAATTGTCCGGGACCGAATTGTCCGGACCGAATTGTCCGGGACCGAATTGTCCGGGACCGAATTGTCCTACATCCCAAAACTTACCTTATGCCGATATAGTGATGTTACTAAAACATTAAATTACATTAATTTACCATGTCAATGCCTCAACGACATAATATAGCAAATTCTAAAGGCTCCCCACTCACTAAACACAAGCGAAATTAATTTCAAAATAATACAATCTTTGAAAAATTTATACAATACCCAAGGCAATATTTTTGCGAACTAAACTATTATGAATCTTTTCCTACGATTGAATAATCAAGCTGACATCAGTCTGACACCTCTCGGTTCACGCAGAAAATGCTGTTTTTTATACTGCAATGAACATAATTAACGAATTAACTGCTTTTATCTTAGCTTTTCGAAGGCCATACGTAAATGTTACTTGGAAAATTTCTAAACTTTTGCCAGACTACATATGTTATCTGAATCTGGTTAGATTTCATCGAGGATTGGTCTAGTTAACCTTTAACTATTGGGATCTCCAGATCGACTGACACACAGGTTGTGATTGTGGTGCCCGTAAGCTAAGTTTGCATTATATCGCGGCTCGCCCCACTGAAGCATTGTTATTCGGTATCAAGTTTGTAGCTAGATTGTAGAGAAGGTCAATCCGAGTAGAACAACTTGAAGGTTCGCGAATAATTTATCTGCGGTTCGGGTTATTTCGATATTTTATTAGCACCTTTTTATAGATTGCATTATATTATTCGAAGTATAAAATTAACGTGCTGGTCTTCATTTCTATACGTACTGTGTATTGCGCATAGACCCCATACATACATCTTTTTTATATTTCGAAAAATAGCCCCACACCACGAAAATTGCCATAGACCAACAAGCACTGGGCCGTTTTTTAGGTTGGTAATAATGAGGATATGCATGTGCCTACATAGCCTGCATGATTCGAGTCTGCTTATAATTTTCAGTCAACCGATTCCTCATTGGGTAATTCTATCCACCTCAATCTCAGAAATCCATTTATCAGCCGGCAGTATCCTGCCCTGCAGTAGTTCGTGTGAATAATAAGAGATGCTTCAGGTTAGGACGTTAGGTAGGCCTACTTCTACCTTTCAACTTTTGATGTTGATCGCCTAAGTTTGCTTAGTTTCTTGGCTCACCCCACAACCACATACACCGATTAGATCTCTTGTGTTTTCTTTACTTATCAAAGCAATTTCCTTGGTAAAATAGGAAAACAGCTCGAGTTGCGCACCCTGCGAAATGGTGCAAATATAAAATAGACGAGTATGCCTACTAGTATCCTATACTACTACTACTACTATTACTATCGGCATGTTGCATTGCAGCCGCATTGTATATACAATATTATTATTATATTATATTATTATTATTATATATATTGCATTACTTATATTTTAGGAATGCTCCACCCCTTTGTCGACAAAATTGCGGCAAAACTAGTCTAGCCTTTCAGTGGTTTGAAATGTAAAGAAATCACTCGGTAACCCCATAATACACCAATTCCTTTTGTTAGAGTATTTATTTCAGTGTAAACTTCGTCGTAAGTAGAATGGTGTTTGTGTCGTGAAAGACCAAGACGATTAATAATTATCCTTAATGTTCTCTGACTTATTTGAATATCATAGCAATTTATCAACAGAGTAGTGATTTCTTTATATTTTAAACTACTGAAGAAGTATTTCTTAATTAAAATAGAAACATCATCATTATAGTTATCGGGATAGGGGGTTGGTAATCAATGACAGAAACAACAAGTGACATGAAAATAAAGAGATAAACCATATTCTAGTACCTGTATTCACAATTCAGATTACGAGAAATTGGAATAGAAAACAAAAATTACAGTATTATTTTAGTAGCTGCAAGGTAGACACCGGTACCGGTAATTACCTATATACAATACAGCAATATAAAACCAATACAGGTACTGCAATATCAACAATAGGTCGATAGAATTTCACTAAATTTCAAATTTCCCCCTACTACTAACAATATAACAATGTCAAAATCGAACCAATGAATGGTTGGCCTCTTTGGAGCACTTAGTGCAGGGGTGTGTGTGTGTGGTTGACCAGTAAACAACTGGAAAACCAAACTCCAGTGATCACCGCCTTATTGTGGCCAAGGTAAGACTTAGTCTGCGCGCTAGCAGAACAACGAAATCTGCCTTGCCGCGGTATGACTGGTCCTCTCTGTTGCAACACCCAAGTGTGAGATCCATCTTCACACTACAGCGGAGTAACAGGTATGAGGTTCTTGCCTCTGAGGTGGTAGATCACTGCGAGGGCTATACTGCCATCACAGAAGCAGTTAAGTTACCAGTTCCTGTATAAGTTCCACATAAGTACTAGTTCCTAAGTTTCTGTATACCCTCGAAACAGGAGAATGACCCCCTGGACTGACCACAAAATTCAGAAGTGCCGAAATGAGATCTATAAGGCGCAGCAAGAGTCCAGACTCAAACAGACTACAGTGGCCATGAATGCAGTTAAGGCTGCATCTAGGTCCCTGAACATGCAGTACTCTGTTAATCTACAGGAGCTAATAAACCAACAGGTTGATGCCATCAATGATGCTGACGACAGCAGGCAATCATTACAGGAATGGAAATCGACCAACCACCAAGGTTAAGGCAGAATCACCAGCCGATCGCATCAATGGTTGGAAGGCCCACTTTGAAAAGCTCCTCAATAATGACAAGGTATTGCCTGATAACTTTATAGAAGTAAAAATGTCCGAGTCTGTACTCCCAGATATTCCCATTGTTGATTGGTGATACCATTGGTGAAGGGCTGCTGCAAAGAGCATTAAGACCAATCGTGCCAGTGGAGTAGATGGTGTTCCCCCTGAGGTCTTTAAAATACCTGAGTGTTTAAAGCTCATCTATCCCATCATAGTAGACATGTACAGAACAACAAGAGTCCCACAAAAAATTAAAATAAATAAGTTGGTGCCAGTTTCCAAGAATCGCAACCTAACACTATGGTTCTATTCGGGGAGTTTCATTGATCTTTACTGCTGCAAAGCTATACAATAGAATTCTATTAAATCGCATCAGGGATTCCATTGAGAGACTGCTTAATGGAAATCAGAATGGGTTCCATAAAGGTCATGAGACCATGAAGCCCAGCAACTAGTGACAACGTTATTAAAACTCCTCAAAGTGTCTACAAAATTGATCGTGTCTTTCGGGGCTAATGACTCCAGTTTGTCCAAATTTTTTAAAAGATGACGAGAGCTGTTTCCAGAAAAGCTACCACCATGGAAAGCTTCACGCTCAACGTGGCACTCTTTGAGCCACTGGTCACATTCTGGCCATTTCTTTTGTAGTGCACAATATATAGTGTTAACGGGGCCAATAAGAAGATGCAGTTCAGGAGGTGGCACGATATGTAAAACTGGCGTTAAAATGTTATTATTTCCTTGTATTATGGGCATATTGACAACGTTATCATATTCCTTCGCCATGCAACGCTGTCTGCCAGCATCAAAATATTCCCAAAACGAATCGATCAAAGATTTTAAAGTTCGTTGCTCTCCCTTCTCATGCAGACTATTGTGATTAATATTGCACCAGCAGCATGGATGAGAGCTGCCGTGAGACATTATCCCAAGAAGCAGATTGCAAACCTTGAGATCTGTTGCTACAGTAAATTTTCGCCCAAACATGTTCAGGCGAAGCTTCACCCATAAAGATAAGAGATTTTCGTAATTCTCCTGAACATTCGGTACTATGCCCAATATAAACAGTTTTTTCACTCCAGAAGACTTAAACTTCTTTGCAGAAATGCCGTCCTCATATTTGCTCCTGGAAATAGAAACAGGCTCTGAGCAATCCTCAGGAACTATTACAGAGAGACAAAGCTTAAGAAAGCCCCTACCTCCATCAAGCCCAAACTTAATAAGAATGTCTTCTTGATCTGTTATGGACCGGGCTTCAAATACATAGGAGATGAATCCTTCTACGTCGGAACACAAAACAGTGGGACGGCTAAAACGTTCTAATACCACATTTTTTTGCTTAACGATGTAATTAATCTGGCAGAGAACAAAAAATTGATCACATTTGTGATCCATTTCATGAAGCTTACTTTTTAGTCCACTTTCAATGGATTTCCTTGAACCAATTGTGCTCCGGATATCCTGGGCTAATTTATGTGTTTCTCTGCTACTGAGATTAAGATCCTTCTGGATAGAAGATATGTTACTGGCGCTAAACAATGACACGGGTTTCGAGGAAGAAACTGTTGTTAATTTTAGTAAATGCCGACAAGAGGATGTACTCAATTCAGTTTGTCTGCCAGAGTCTGCCAATTTTGGCCTTATAATTGCTGCTGACAATTTTTCTGGGGCAGTTGGCGAGCAACCTTCTACCAGATCGGTCATATTCGAAATCCGGCTAGTTTTATTGCACTGGTGACTGAGACCGGGACTGAGTTTCATGAAACAAAATGAGCAAATTTTAATTACATCGGGTTTTCTTTTCGTTTCTCCAAGAGTAGGCCTTCCCCGTGGTCGTTTCCGAACACCCACTATACCCACACCGCCTATAAGAGAACCACCTCATCCTGCACCGACAGTTTGTGCAATTTCGCAAACAGTGCAGTAGCCGGCAGCACACGATGTAGCACCATCTTCACGATGTATAGACGTCGATCTTGTGTTAGCACGTTTTGGAATCAGGGAGTGGTCATAAATTACAATTTCCTTGTTGAAGTTGCCTTTGCTGTATTGCTGGAGGATCAGCCGACAGGATCCGCAGATCGAAACTGGTAATCGACAATCATTTGGATCTTAACCAGAAATACAGTATTCTTGTATCGATGTATGCATTTCTAGGGAGAGTTTTCGCATATCTCAGGCTTTGTTCATACATAATAAACAGACCAAAGTCCGGTTTTCCTCGTGAGACCGCGGTTTTGGCATACCAGTATTTAATGAATGAAATCCAGTTGCCGGCGGTAGCCGTACCGGTACCAGTCGAAATATTACTAATAAAAATGAGCTGAAGATAATGACTCTCATTAATTAAAGAGGTCGAATTAAACAAAACCAAAATAAATAATAGTTTTTTTACAGATTTTACATTCAGCAGTAACTTACTATTAATTCCACGGCACAACACCAGGACTGGGAGCGCACAAAATTTCTAAGGATAAAAATGTACCAACAAACACTGTTTAAATTTCCCTCCTAAAATCGTTTCGCCTGTTTCAAGCCAATTATTCAAAGGGTTGCAGATTTTGCGACAAATAACTGTAATATTATTTGATGGCTTCCACAAACACACTAATTCATTTTAATTTTTCTCGCCGGTATGAACCGATCCGCGGTACGAATGGTGACAGACCGGGACCATGGGGGGGTCCTTGACCCTAACGCACAAGCGGAGGGCCAGCCACCCGGTGTCACTGTCCGTGACGTCCTCGAGGCTAAACATCCGCCACAGATGGACGTGCCATCGGATGCCCTCGAACCTTGTGCAGACCTTCCACCCCTGGAAGATGTAGAGATCACCAGGCTGATGGTCCTCAAGGCCGCTAGGATGCTTCGCGGTAGCGCTGGACCGGTTGGAGGAGACGGCAAACTCTGGAGTGCGCTACTGACACGCCACGAGGCGCACAGCGCCCGTCTGCATGAGGCTGTAGCCAGTTTGGCCCATCGACTTGCCAACTCTTTGGTACCGTGGGGTGAGATTTGGGCGCTGCGAGCATGTCGGCTCATTGCGCTCGATAAGAAGCCTGGAGTCCGCCCAATTGGTATAGGGGAGGTCCTGTATCGTGTCCTGGCGAACTGTCTCACCTCGGAGACGAAGGCTGACCTCGTTCAGCAGTGTGGGGCCGATCAGCTGTGTGCTGGCGTCAAGGCTGGAATTGAAGGCGCTGTCCACGCAATGAACGCCATCTACGAGGAAGAAGAGACTGAGGCGATGCTCCTCGTAGATGCGAAGAACGCCTTCAACTCAGTTAGTCGCCCCGTGTCCCTCTGGAACTGCCGAGTCCTATGGCATTGTGCCTCCTGGTTCCTTTTTAATTCATATAACGGTCACGCGGCCCTCTACGTCCACGGCAGTGATGACCCGATATGGAGCCAGGAGGGTTGGACGCAGGGGGACCCCGCAGCTATGCTGGGCTACGGTTGCGCGACCCTGCCCATGGTGTGCCAGTTGCGGCAGGTCGATCCGCTATTTTCGCCAAACAACGCCACTGCTGTTGCTGACTCGGATTTTGGAACGCCACCGAGCTCCCCATCACTGTTCGACGATACTGTCATCCCCGACATGATATGTGACTCATCTACTAGTCCACGACTCCTAGATCCCCAACCTCACATTGGCCGCCAGCGTCAGTGCTGGTACGCAGATGACTCGGCCTCTGCCGGTAAACTCGCCAAAATACGCCTGTTGATGCTACGAGTTGATGGGGGTCGGTAGATAGGCTACACTCCGGAGCCGACCAAGAGCGTCCTCGTCGTGAAACCAGGTTATGAGGCTGAGGCGAGGGAGTTGTTCGGTGACACGGGTGTCCAGATCGTGAGTGGCCACCGGTTCCTTGGGGGCTTCATCGGGGAGCCCACAGACTGTAAGGCTTTTGTGGGGGAGAAGGTAGCTGGCTGGGTGGACAGTATCAAGAAGCTCTCGACGGTCTCCAGTGAATATCCCCAGTCCGCCCACACAGGGGTCACCTTGTGTGTCCAAGCTGAGTGGGACTACCTACTGCGCGTGGTACCGACTGCCGATGAGGAAATCACGCCCATCCGTTCCGTTCTCCTCCAAGATTTTGTACCCGCAATCTTCGGGACTCCAGTAGGCGCTGCCGACGAGGACCTCATCCTGCTCCCCGCCCGTCACGGAGGGGTCGGCTTCCGCGACCCTCTGTTGCGCCGCAACCCAGCCAGGGCTGCCTCCACTGAGGGGACGTCCCTGGTAACTGAGGCCCTACGTTCCGGCACGCCGCTCCTTGTGCCCGAGCACGTCCACCAACTCAACCAGGCCCTCAAGCAATCGAGGGAAGAACAAGAAGCCACGTTTCTCGAGAAAAGGGATACTGCCCTGCAAAGCCTCCCTGCCCACCGACGCAGAACTGTCGAGCGGGCGGTTAATAATAAGACCGGTGGTTGGCTGACCGCCCAGCCGTCAGTACTGGACGGTACAGATCTTAGTGCAGAGGAGTTCCGTGATAACCTCGCGCTCCGGTATGGCCTGGTCCCTCCCGGTTTGCCAGCTACGTGTGAGGGTTGTGGGGGCGAGTTCTCCACCACCCACGCACTAAGCTGCAAGTCGGGGGGACTGGTCGTTAAAAGGCACGACGAGGTCCGGGACGTCTTCGGAGACCTTCTATCCTCCGTTGTCGGACCTTCGAGTGTGGAGCGGGAGGTGACCCTGTCTCGGGGTCACCTGGACAGCGCCGGTTTTGTGGTCGGTGGCGTCCGGGCCGACTTGGTTGCACGTGGGGTCTGGGCTTCTCAACGGGTGGCGTCGTTCGACATTCCAGTATTAAATGCTGACGCCACCTCTTATGCCCAGGCCAACCGTTCAACCGAGTCGTTGATAGACGAGCGCTGCCGCTATAAGACACGCCACTACCGCGCCGTATGCGAGGACCGGATAATGTCGTTTACCCCCCTGGTCGGAACAACAGATGGTGTCTGGTGCCGAGAGGCCCAGATACTGTTAAAACACATCGCCGAGGCTCTCGTTTCTAAACACCAAGGGATGAGGGAAAGGGGCCTCGCGTGTGTTTTGGGGGGTGTCCGGCGGCGCCTTCAATTCGCCCTCCTCTGGTACAGTTCCCTCTGCCTCCGTGGCGGACAACGATCATGGCGCGGTTTGGGGTTCGGGGATGGTGCGGGTCTGCGAGGTCACGACATCCCCGCGCAGTATTGACCGGCTGCTTCGGCACTTCATCAACAAAGCATCGGCTCTTAAGTTCAACAAACAACTGGACGCGCTCTACACAACTGTATAAATAAATATTACTATTACTCTATAAATATTAACTCAACATCAATTTGCAATATTTATTGTTAACTATTATTGGTATTGGCATTGCATTGTATAGATTGTATTAATTATACTAAATTACTTCACTTATCACACTGAAAAAAAAATTCATTTTAATTATTAAAATAATAATGATTAGGATTGATACATGACTTAGATACGGTACATAGAAACTTGATACTACAGTGGATACATTAATTGAAATAATTTGTACTGTACAGTACATACATATAGAAACAATGTCAACATTTGCGATCAATCAATATTCCATATATCGTGAAATTTAGGAGTAAAAGTGTTTTTTTTTTAAACTTTTCAAACATTTTAAAAAATTCAAATAAAAACGCATACCCTCGGTAAAATATTTTCATTTTGTACTTTTTTAGTTCATATCAACCCATCCATCGTAAATAATGTCGAATTTTCGGTGGAGAATTTTTTTCATGTAAAAGTGTATTCAGGCACACTGTGATCTTGGCACTTAGAAGGATAATTGAAGAGTTATTAAAAAAGAAAGACAGGCATCTGGCTGTTATCTTTGTTGACTTCTTCAAGGCCTTTGATTCAGTCTCACTCACATATGTATGTTAAGCATACTTTCATTATATGGGATTCCTGATGAAATTATTGCAGCTATCAGATCATATGATGGTTTGACAACATTTGTGTCTACTGTTGATGGTGACACAGAACCATTTGAAGTATTATGGGGAGTCCTACAAGGAGATACACTTGCACCATTCTTGTTCATAATTGTGATTGACTATGTTCTACACATGTCCTTAGATCATGATAATGATGATGGGGTGATGGTAACTCCACCTACTGGCTCCAGAAGTCTAGGAAATCCTGCCAAGTACCTAACTGATCTAGACTTTGCTGATGACTTAGAAGTACTCTCAGAATTACTAGAGAGAGCCCAACGGCTCCTCAGCTCATTAGAACATGCTGCTTCTAGTGTTGGTCTTTTTATTAATTCCAAAAAGTCAAAATTTTGACAGTTAACTTTGAAAGTCCTCAGCAAGTCTCTGCCTGGATGTGCACAAGCTCAAAGGATAGTATGCTTGAGCATGTGGACGACTTCTGTTACCTGGGATCATGTATCTGGAAGTCAGGTGAGGACCTTCGAATACGTACTAAGGTAAAGGCATGGGCAGCCTTGAATAGACTTTCCAGGATTACGAAGTCATAGAGAATTAATCAGAAACTTAAGGTCTCATTAAGTAGAGCAGCAGTAGTTCCAGTACTCCTCTCTGGGAGTCCATGCTGGGCTCTAACTGCAGGAGACCAAATCTCTGGATGGCACATTCATAAGAATCCTACGCCGGGTTCATTGTGTCAAGTACAATACACACATCTCCAACTGGACACTATATATCATTGGATGTCTCATTGGTTCCCCCAAGCTTGACACTAGAACAAAGTTGCCTCCACTTTGCAGGACATTGCTTTCACCGTGAGGACCAGCCAGTGCATAATCTTGTGCTTTGGTAGCCTCATGGAGTGAATAAGCATGGTGGACAGCCCATGACTTTCTTGAGACGCATCTTAAAGGACACTGACCTTGAAAATGCAGATGATCTAGCAAATGTCATGGGTGATACGGAGTTGAGGCAGCGCAATTTTGTCAACAAGCCAGTACAGCATTCTTAAAAATGCAGCTATGCAATGCAGCATACTGATCCTAGTAGTAGTAGTAGTATAAACAATATTTGTATTAAATATTATGGACATAGACGTCATCGACAGATGATATAGTATTAGTATGTAGTATAGGATATAGTATGTATTATGAAGATGAATTATTACAATAGGAATAAAGTAAATACTGATAAGACAAATATTCATGAATTACTTAGCTCCAATCTCTAATTCCCTTCAAGATTTGTTTATTCGACTAATGAGTAACCATGATGACTGGAAATTTCTCATGTGTCCTATCCAAATTCGATTAGCAGCTGCTCATTCATCACATTGGTTGGCTGAGTAGATGAGGATTGGATGGCAGTGACTGGTTCCCGATCTGTCTCAGGAGCTGCCTCACCCGCTTCCAGAATAGATTGGCTGCCCAAATCCATCGTAGCTCGGCTGCCTGAATCCGTCATAGCTCGGATGCCTGAGTCCATAGTAGTTTGGCTTCCCGAGTCCATCGTAGCTTGGCTGCCCGAATCCGTCATAGCTGTGGTGCCCAAATCCGTCATAGCTTGGATGCCTGAGTCCGTCGTAGCTCGGCTGCCTAAATCCGTCATAGCTCGGCTGCCCGAATCCACCATAACTCAGCCAGTGAGTAGAAGGTTAGGAGAATTTTGGGTAGGATTTCTGATAAATTTTGCAATTGGGTTTGGCTGCAAGTGGGCTAAAGTAGTCGCAGAACCCAACTGTACATTGATATGCATCGTGTCTCGATGAAATTGTCAATATCGTTTGTGACTGACACAACAATTTTCTTACCATTGTTGCCGCAGATCCAATGTGGATGACAGTTTACGTGATCCAAACAGGTACTGCGCAGTAATACACATGTTTCGTCGTGTTAGACACTCTGACAAGTAGACGTTGCCACAGAAGTGCTCTTAACTAGTTTGGCTAGCATTATCCATACCATTATGGATTTTCTCTGCGGAGAGCTTCTTTTTACGAGTGATGAAATCATAACGCGACAGACACGTTATAAACGAAACGACTAGGGTTCCAGGGTTTTTCGAATTGACTCGGGATATATCATTTGATAAATCCAACAGCAGCTAATCCGATACTGTTGAAAATCCAAATGCAGCTACAGTTATTTGGGCTCAAATAGCACATATAACCCTGCTAAAATATATACCGGTAATGATTGCAGAAAACACCCGTTACAAAGGGAAATCTAAATATTTTAATTGATAATTTTCTACAACTTTCTGGCAATAATGCGAGATACCCACTCGCTTAAATAATTTATTTTACAACAACCCAGTGATCCAGTTGGAATCCCGACTCGACCTGATCTGCACTGTAATACAAATAGTGGCGAGGTCCAAAACAATATTATGTAATTTTATTTGAAAATATTCTAGAATGAAACCGTTTTAGTTTTGCAATGTAAGAGGTATGTTTCTAGTAAGGGGGTTTTGGCATAGATAGATCAAAAATAATGGTTATCACCCTTTGGCTTTTATTAAATAAATATTTCATACATAAAGGTATTTTAATTTTAAAGAAATATTAGTTTGTTTGAAATAATATACAAAATGTTCCAATTACTGATTGATTGATTAGGATCGAACCCTTAACCTTAACATTTGTGAACCGACGCACTAATGAGTGAGCTAATATCCTGTTAGACAAAGCTTGAAAATATAATATGTTATTACCCATTCAGTTATAATTATCACAAACAGAGAACTGTTTGTAAAATAATCAGGGTTGCTATGCAACATGTCAACATCAGTTCCTAAGAACTTCCCATGCTGTAAACTACAGCATCACTAAAAATGAGTTCAAAATTACATACAAATTAAACTTTCTTTCAACATTTTTCAATATTTACTATTCTTTAATCAAATCTACGTATGTAATAAATCAAATATATAAGGATTTTTAAATCCAAACACTGCTCTGATATAAAAAATTAATTTACATCAATTTACATATTCTTCACAGCTTACAAATATAATTCTTTCATTACTACAACTCAAATTAAACTCTCAATTTGGTTTAATCAAACATAAATTAAATAGAAACAAATAAATCCACCCCACCACTGCGCATTCTAGAGCGAATCTAGAACCGCCTTCAGGTTTTGGGCAAAACCAGGATTCATTGCATTTCAGATCTCAGTTACGTCGATAGTTTACCACGGCCCATTCCCTTTCCTTGCAAAATGCGCCTCGCCCAAAACCTGGCCCCAAAGGTTGTCGCGACGCATTGGTCGCCCTCCTTGCTTCACATTCTCGCGGCATCTTTGCTGCGGACGTTTCCATGGGTCCTTGTGGTCGCAGCAAAAAGGAACCTTTTATATTTCTTCCTCGGTGACTTCCGACTCCTCTTCCATGCCATGGTGTCTCAACCCCAAGTGTCAGCAATGAAACAGGTTGTTGTCGCGCTGTTTAGGAACGTTCTCGCAGGGACACTGTTTTTGGGCCCATACATCTAGGGAGGAAGCACCGCGTCCATGCAAACTGCACGCAGCCTGCTGGCGATCTTCGTTGGCGATCTGCGTTGGTCGACAGATTAGGTTCGACCTGAATACACAACCACTGAGTGTTATTGCCATTTATTAACTATTATTTAACTCAAAATTAAATTAAATTGGACCTATCTAGTAGAAAGGAAGTACCCTCCCAAATATATATATAACGCCTAAAATGAATGAAGGTGAAGCGGGCAATAATGAAATATGACACAAACGATTTCGGAAAACCGGACGCTGTCAATCCCAAGTCAATGCATACGTGACGTGAAGCCAAACATCCAAAACTGATCGCACTATCAAGTAAACTATGTCTCTTGAACCCAATGGTAATTCTGAGTTTTGTAATGATGACTTTGATGTTATCGCTGTTACATTTTATCTCGTATTTATGTAATTTACTCCTTTTACTTATTTTCCTTTTGGAAATAAAACAATTTTCAATAAAACTAAAATTAAAATAAAATTTTCTCGATAAATAATTTAAAATAATTGTTTTCACCAAATCTGTAAGTGTAATTCCTGAACTCATAGAGCATACCACAACCTGTAATTCACGAAAGTCGAGACGACAATTTATGATATTAAAAATTGTAACTATGTAAGGTTATACTTACGCGCAAATACATTATGTAGGAAATTTATTAATTGCACTAACACCATAAAATTTACTCTTTTTAGGTCATATATCACGCCTCTTTATTGTAACGCATTATGGTCCACTCAGAATTATTCTGAATATGTTTTCTACAGCGGTATTGCATGGTCGTGAGCTGACCCGCAGATATTTGGAAATAATTAGTGTTACTTGTTCAGTTACCTGATGATGAGCGATCTCATTTACGAGGCGAGAACTTGGGCCCGCCATCGTGTTGCTTTGTTCTGTGTCATCATTTATTACCACCTCCGGTACTGGTTGCACATCTGTTATGAGTACCGATGTAGGGTGATTGACAGGATATGTTTTGGGTTGGAGTCTGTATCAGATTGTGTTCCAGTATTCGGTTTTTTAGAGACTTGTGTTGATTGGGGTGAAGGGTCACTCAGGTTAGAGTGGTTCCGTTTTTTCCTTCATTGAGTTGAGCTTCTTGTTCTTGCCATGATTAATGTGAAGCAATGGGTGGACATAGAACGAGGTTAAGGGGGTGCACCATTTTCGGACAACTCTTCGATTTATCACTCTCAGCGTTTCAAAATTTTTGTTTTTGGCTATAATTTGGAATATAGGTGCCTAAGATGCTATTCTACATGATAGGTTAGAAATTTTTTTTTTCGCTATTTAATATTAGTTAATACTAGTTAAGAATAAAAAACTTGGTTGCGCTTAAAACCCTAAGGCTTTTACAGTTTTGAATCTAATCACATGAAAGTTTTTTTATATGATAGATCAAAGATGGGGCAACATAACTATCAGGCGAAATTTTGTGAAAATAATTCTGCACCGCTATGTGGCGCTGCAAATTTAAGCTAAATTTTTAGGTTTGTTATAAATAGTATTCAATTTTATTAACAAATAATTTCGAAAAGTTGTCTGATTCTTTTATGCAGGGTCGCTATGTAGTCACCCACAGAAAGTTTCAGACAAATTGCTCAAAAATTATAGAAGTAGTAGGGTTTTGAAGTTGACAATTTCATAAAAAAAATATTTGGAGATAATCGACCTTTCATTATACATAGTAATAGTAATTTCAATAGGAATCCATAAATGGAAATTGTTATAACTTGAAAACTAAAAGAGCTATTAAATAGCGGTTTTCAGATTTGGAAACACCATTCAATGGTGCATTATAATAGACCATAAAAAAATTCGACATATTTTTGACCAAAATGGTGTACCCCCCCCCCCCCCCCCCCCCCCCCCCCCTTAATGAGTTTATAAGGTGCAAGGCATACTAGGCAGTTCGGCAGGAGGCTAATTACCAGTACCAATTGCAGCATACATTTTGTGATGTCGTTATTGTTACAGCCCCCCCCCCCCCCCCCCCCCCCCCCCCCAACAAAGATGACTCCCGTTCGCCTTGTATTCCCGTGAATCTTTCCTATTATAGGAATAATTCCTTGGTCTCATTGTCGCAGACGATGTTATTACGATGTCACTATTACATTTTTATATTGTCGGTATTATTAATATGTCTTGTGACATATTCTCAGTATTACCTTGGTCCTACTATACTTTTAGGCTCTATAAATTAACCTAAATTACTACGTATAGTAGGGGATGTCGATATAACAGTAAATCATAAATCTGTTAAAATATTTTAACCAACTGAAAATCTAGTCAATTAAGATATCATGGCACCTACTAATACACTTGAAAGACAAATTTTCTAGAATTAGTGGTTAACGTCCCCAGACATATTCTGGAATAAATGGGTGCAGAGAATAAGAATAATAACAAAAGTTCATAGGGAATATTTGGAGAACAAAACGTTGCGAATATTCATTTGACTTCTTATACGCTTAATAGCTGCAGAGATACATCTGATGTACTAACTTGGGTTGTTTGGAAGGAACTTCAACCCAATATGGTAAACACTTCTGGAATTCCTCCCAAACTCAACTTTTGTTCATCTGTCTACAAACATGACACCTCCAATTATCCCTTTAATAACAACATGTAATACTGCCAGAATGCTTCACTTTCTTTCGCTATATTTCGTATAGTGTTCTAGATCACCCCCAACTTCACTTGTTTGGGAGAGGCACAAGTGTGGGGTGATGCCGCATCCCAAATATTATTCTCTCTCTCTCTCGCTCTCTCTCTCTCTCTCGTCTCATCTCTTGTATTGAAATTCTTGCTACTGATTTTGATTCTGAGAATTGAGAACACGCAGATAAAGGCTAGAGTTCTGTATACAACTGCATTTTTAAAACATATGCCCTTGTTACTATGGCAACATTGAAGAGTTCTAGAACAATAGAAAAGTATTATATACTATTCTAGAACATAAATAAAATAAAAAATATAATGTTCTAGAATATATAGCTAGTTTTTTTTTAATTTTAAAATAGCTAGTAAATTAAAAAAAAAACATCCAATTTGGTAGATAAATTTTCTAATAAATAAATAATATAAATAAATAAATTTTTTTTGTATTACTAGCTATATTAAATTTGAAAAATAACTAACTATATGTTCTAGAACATTATATTATTTGTATTATTTATGCTCTAGAATAGTTTATAATACATAAAAAATTACATAAATAAAATAAAAAATAATAATGTTCTAAAACATATCGCTGGTTTTTTTTAATTTTAAAATAGCTAGTAAATTTAACAAATAATACAATTTGGTACCGGTAGATAAATTTTTGAATAATAATATAAATAAATAAATTTTTTTTTATTACTAGCTATTTTAAATTTAAAAAATTACTAGCTATATCGGTATGTTCTAGAACAATAATTTTTTTATTTTATTTTTGTTCTAGAATAGTGTAGATTATATATTTTTTGTTTTAGAACTCTTCACTGTTGCCATGGTAACAATGATTTATGTTATAAAAATGCAGTTCTATACGGAACGGTTACCCAGATAAATATTCAGAAACCGGAGAACGACGTGTGGAATCGACCATAACTAAAATCTATATAGACGACTATTAGTCGAGTCAATCTAGCAAAAAACCCATAAGTATTTCGCAATCAATCCGAACCACACATTTTGGATTCTATATCACCTCGTTAATGGCCAAAAAAAATCTACAAAATTTTATTTTGAGGATCATATGTTTATTCATGGAAATTCTGCGTAAATTTGCATAACACAAGCCAAACAAAAGGAACAGTAGGGGAGAGTAAGTAGCAAATTAGTAATGTTCCCAGTAGTTAATTTCACAATAAGCTGTGATTCAATGGGAAATTAGTAATATTTATACTGGCGTGTTACACATTAATTGCTATACCGTATCTCGGAAACTAGAAGTCGCTTCAAATTTTTAAATATTATATCAAAAACTTCACGATATATTTAGCTAACTGTTGTAAAAAAATTATACAATTCCACTCACTGTAAGGAAATCTCATAATTTCCATTAATGTTAGTGAAGATTTTTCACATACTTAAATTATGATTGCTCTATTGATTTTAGGTGTAATTTATTTATTTGTTTTAGTTTAGAAACAACAATAGTACATCATATAACAAATAAATTTTTTGGGGATAAGGGTTTTTGAGGTCGATAAATCCGATGGGCGAGGTTACATCCACCTGTTTAGTAGATAAGTTTTGTAAATAAGCTCCCTGTATTGTACCAGCAAAATTGTTATTAAAAATGGTGAAATTATTAGACAAATTTCCGTTGCTCTGGAAACTAAATTGGTATCTATCTAGAAGTGCATACTTCCGTCAATTATTCAATTAATTCTATCTAGAAATTTTATAATATAGTCTATGAATTAAATTTCTAGCTTCCGTCAATCGATAGTCATTAGAGTAAAGTTTGTCTGTACCAAATTTGGAGAAAACCCACCAATAGACCCCTTGTTGCTATGTAAAATCCATGTTGCTAAGGAAATAAACAGGAAATTGAAGGTGATCCGCATAATATATTTTTATAGACATTTTTGGGGGTATTAACAAAGGTAATGTAGAATAAAAAAAATTGGTTTGGGTAAATTGCGAATTTGTTATGGGTTGACCCCCTTTTTCGGCTAGATTGACTCGCCTATATATGTATTACTTTGAAATAAACTGAAAAATGATTTTAAATATTAAGAACTAAAAATTATTCCAGAATATTTTGTTTCCCTAGTGCAACATCATTATTAATAACGTTTTGATAAAAGAGAAGATTAATTATAAATTATTAATTATTAATTATAATATAAATTATATTAGGAATATAATTTGGTGTTATATTCTGCATAATTCGTGCTACATCATCATCATATCCAACCAACCACATGATTATCTGTGTACTGACTGGAGTTTGAGACCAATAATTAAATTGAATTGATTGCTTGAAACAGATGGATAAATGCAGGAAAGGAAACCAACTGAATAAAATAAAAGGACCTAGTGATAGGGTATCTTGTATCCCAGTATTACCAAGTTTTTCCAACCAAACAAGAACAGGTTCCGACTAGTTTTTGATAGCTATGTTATATATTTTGGAACTTCTTTGAATTCCCATTTACTAATGGACCAGATAACAACAATCCTTCCATATCCGATTCCGAGAAGGCACAGTGGGGTTTATTGCAGAGTCCGTTTATTGCAGAGTATGTAGAGTCCATGTTCCATTCCTTCTATATACATCCCACAGATAGAGACTTGCTGTGTTTCTTCTCGTTCAAGGATAATGACCCTACTAAACAGAAGTAGGGTTCACCTGTTTGGAAACCGTCCAAGCCCACCAATCTCCACCATTTGCCTGAGAACTGGAGCAGAATTAATGTGATGAATGAAACCCATTACGCAATTACATCTTGGAATATGATAATTGAAAGTACCGACATACTGACTAATGGGGGCTTGGTATATAAATATAATAAATGGGTAAACACTAAAGTCTTACATCCCTTAAAATATTTGGCATATGAATATATATACATAATATACATATGGCATATGCAAATCCATGGGGCTCGAACCCGGTACGTAGGTTTCAAACTTCCAGTTATCATCAATCTGGTGTGTGTACTGAGCTGCCAGATCGGATGAAGATTTCGCTATAGAGTGGGATATCATATTTAGGCCAACTAATCACTCAAAGGAAAGTACAACATTATTCCCATGCTCTGCCAGAAATGGCAAACATTCCTCAAAGAATAACTATTATACAGTTTCCTTTGTGTGATTAGTTGGTTGATTCCATTCCATAGCGAAATCTGGTAGCTCAGTACACACACCCAGCTGATGATAACCGGAAGTTTGAAACCTAGGTGCCGGGTTCGAGCCCCAATAGGGCCGGTTGATATTTTTCGCTATGGAGAGCATTATCATATTGTCCTATTTAGTTGTCCTATTTATTATATTATATATTTAAATTATCCATCACTCAGCCCACAACAATTCACTAATTATTATCAATCTACAAATTATTGGCGCCCATTGCAATCAGTACTGACTGTGAGCTTCTAAGCAAAAAATTATATATCTGTGTGTAAAAATAAGAGGTTTACCTAAATAATACAATAATATTCAAACCCATTCCATAAACATAAAATAACCCATTACTAATCCAACTTCAATTAAAAGCTTATTGATTAAAGAAAGAATCATTATAACTAAATCAATATAAAACAAATCTAATGTGTCACATATTTATTTAGTTGTTTTCTTAGCTGTGAAATGTAAAAAGCTGTTCTCATTTTCAAGTAAACGTTTTGGTTCGTCAAATTCCACAATTTCTCCTTCACTCATTACAATGACGCGATCACAGGTTAAGATGGTATCTATCCTATGAGCAATTGTCAAAACTGTTGCATTGCGGAAATTCCTTCTGATTGCTGTCTGTATAATTTCATCTGTAAACTGATCGATAGAAGATGTAGCTTCATCAATTAGAACAACCCTTGATTTTTTTAACATTGCTCTTGCTAAACATACCAATTGTTTCTCACCAATACTTAGGTTACCTCCACGTCTTTCAATTCCAAATTTCAAAATATCCATTCGTCTCTCAGTGGGAATAAGCGAACCATATTCAAAACATGTGCCACCAACCCATTTGGAATCAAGTCTCATTTCCAATGAAATTTTCAATTGCACAATTTCTAAAGCCTTAATGATCTCAACAGTATCAAACTCATTAAAAGGATCTAAGTTATATCGCAAAGTCCCTTCAAATAGAAAGGGATCCTGTGGAATAACTGCTATGGAGTTCCGCAAATCATGTAAACCAATTTTAGTTATATCAACACCATCAATGGTGATTATTCCTTGAGGTTCAACAAGACGAAGTAACACTGTAAATAAGGAAGATTTTCCTGCTCCAGTGCGCCCAACTATTCCTATTTTCTCTGATGGTCTCGTTTTAAGATTTATTCCATGTAGGACCTCTCTGTCTCCATAAGTAAGTTTCACATTTTTGAAGGTGATAATGCCTTCATTTTGCCAATTGTTTGTTATTTGAATACCAGGAATGAGAAATGGAGCCTCTTGATCGAGTTTAGAGTAATCAAGAACACGTTCAACGGATGTTAAATCAATTTCTAGCTGAGCAGATGTCTGTATCAAAAAAATTATCATATTCACTATGCCAAACACATATATTACTGCCATACATAATATATCTTTCGATACCAAGTTATCCATATAGAAAGAAATCAATAAAACAAATATGCTGAAAACAGCATATGGGGTAGACACAGTTATGGTAAGTAAGGAATTCATTACATTAACCATAAACAATGATTCAGTATGTTTATCTAAGTGGGTGTAGAAACATTTTACATAAAATGGTTGGACACCAAATGCTTTTATAACATCACGGCCTTCTATGGTATTAGAAGCATGTTGAAATATTGGATTTCTTGCTGATCCTTCAATAAACTTCACTTGTTTAAAACTTTTCATAATAGACCGACGAATTCGGAAAATTATGACTAGTAGAGGAATAGCTAACAATAAAGTCCACGGATTAGCTATTCCAGCAACTAAGATCGCAAGAATACAATGACCAAAAGAAAGCATCATATCACTAACCAATTCTGCTATTCTGTTATCTAATATACCTATGTCTTTAGAGAAACGGTTTAGTATTCCACCTGCAGGATTCTGCTCAAAGAATTTCATTGGTGCATGTGAGACCTTTTTAAATGTGGCACAGTGTAATTTATCAGATGCACGTAGTATAATGAAATACATCGAAAATATACTGAGAGCACCATATAACAAATATGAAAAAACCAGATATGCATACAAAAGAACAATATCTTTCCATTGGCTTTTATTGATAAATTTGTTAATTAAGTTACCATCAAGGGCATCATATTTATCTTTATCATTAAATGATGATTGCATAGCCCAAGCTACCAACCAATAATTAGACAATGACAAACAAATATATGTTAAACTTAATGTTGATATGAAGAATGAAACAAGTGGTACATTTAAACCACCTTTAATAAAGATAATAAATTTAGCAAATGATGACTCAACTCTTTGTTCCATGAATATTTCAGATATAATGCCACTATTAAGACCAGGATTACCTCCTTTACCTTCTGACATTTGGTTAAAAGTGTCTTCATTATTTTGCAACATTTCCGGTGAATATATAGTAAGTGTTTCAGCAATTTCAATGCCATAAAGTGAAACTATTTTGGAATTTGCAGGTATCATTTTTAATAGGTGAGTGACCATTATGACAATTCCTCTGGATCGACAGTGTTCTATACAGTTGTCTACTAAGGTTTGGGCCACTCGTCTGTCTACAGCTGAGAGAGGATCATCCATGAGGTATATATTTGCCCTTGAATAAACTGCTCTTGCTAAGGCTATACGAGCTTTTTGGCCTCCAGATAATGATATTCCTTTTTCACCAACTAATGTCATATCTCCATCTTCAAATTGTAATAAATCCACTGTCAAACAACTTAGTTCAATAACTTCATTGTACCAATCTCGCTCAAATGTTTGTCCCAACAATATGTTTTCCCTTATTGTACCTGAGAAAATGAATGGTGTTTGAGATACATAAGCCATATTTCCATTTTTCTCAATTGAACCACTTTCAGTAGGCAACTCACCTAGTATCGCCTGCAATAGACTGGACTTCCCAGAACCCACTGGACCTACAATGTACACGATTTCACCAAAAACCGCATTGAATGATATATTTTGAATGACCAATCCATTGTTGACAAACCATCGTCCTGAAATATTCTTTACTTTTAAATAAATTTCTTTGGGGTCAAATACATTTTTATGTTTTCCCACTTCTAATTCCTCAACAGCAAATAGATTACAACCGAAACCAATAAATGTATTAATTCGTTGGAAAACACATTGAAGTTCTCCTAATTCACGTAAGGCTGCACCAAAAACTGATAAACTTGTAATTAAATTTGACAATATAATGTTCGCACTAAGTACTGCGATTATATTTAAACGAAATCCAAGGGCAGTATAAAGAAAAAATACCCAAAATGTAACAATATTGGTATAGGCAAATTTAATGAGAGAGTGGAATGAGTTGCAATACATGATTTTACATATCTGCAAGAATTCTTTACTACGGGCCCTATTTACTGCTTCTTCAAATAATTCTTCCCAGCCATAAACTTTGATAGCTTTCATACCAAATAATATTTCACTCATCATTGTTATTCTTCGATCAGTTAACACAGCAGCTTTACCTCTTACAATTGAAAAGTACTTTGCAAATCGCAGACTCAATGGGATAACCAAGATTACCAGAAACATTCCAAATATTCCAGACCATCCCAGATAGAAAAACATTATTGGAAACGCAAGAATTATCATAATAGGAGTTGAAATCAGACTATTCCCCAAAACTGCAAATATCTCAAATCTGCCTACATCTGTAGATAACAGGTTGGTAATCTGTCCAATTGTTGTATTTTGGATATTGAAAGAATCTAATTCCATTATTTTTCTGTAAATCAGGGCACTGCAACCAACCTTAATCTTTATCCACAATAGTTTAGAATAATATGAAGAATTCGTAGATGCAATTATTGATATAAACGAAGCAACTCCAATTATCAAGCAATCGATTAATGCTCTTTCTCTGGAAACATTTCTATCAATTTTTAAATAGTATTCAATCAAGCTGTGTAGATATATAACTTTAACTATCAGGCAAACTTCGTGAATGGCTTTTAAGATAGAACAAATAAAGAATTCTTTCCAATATATTCGTATTAATATGTCTTTAATATCCCTCTTTTCTCGTCTCTTTCCATCTACATTCATAGTCTACAAAAGAAAAAATGTATATTGTATGATTTAATTCCATGTTGGAGTGCTAAATTAACTTGATTTGGCTAAAAAATACTTGGATTGGCTAATATAAAATAAGCTATTCTTTTTTTCATTTCATTGATAAACCCAATCGATGCTCGTATTATATTAAAAAAAAACACAGTAAAAGAAGCACGAGCATAATAAAATGGTAGTGCGCTATGATAAAATATGATGAAATTGGCACGAATGATCTGGTTGTATTAGTGCAACAATAGAGGAAGAAAATATGTAATATGTAAGCAATAAGAGCCACACCCACACCAAGCCCTTATTATATACCATAAAATTGCAGTACCCTAGAATGTTTCGAATTCCTCGGAAGATTAAGATTGCTTTAATTTTATCTCCCCCCCCCCCCCCCCCCCCTAACGACCACAGATCACTTATATGTTAGGAAAAATTCTTATTTGAGTTACTTTCAATTACATTACCAAACTTCAGGAATATCTGTATTGTCAGGTAGTAATGAGGAGATGGCATATGAAGGTGTTTGGCATATGAAAATTATTTGGTGTATTTAACATGTTGATATTGGATGTGGAATTTCATTCTTGAGTGTAGTTCTACATCAAATATCACCTAGTACCTTTATTGATATTTGTTACTTTTTTGTTTATTGGTGTAAACATTGTCCATAACGTACTTGCGACAACACTATTGCATTGGTGAGATAGTACAGATGAGAGTTGATATCAGAACAACATACACTGACAATTAAACAACTATTCTTATTCATGACACTTGCTCTGGGGTCTAAGCGAATCGCTATAGCAAAAAATATAGCAAAAGCAATATCTGACAGCAGGTTCCCTGTACGAGTTCAAAGGTCTAGTGAGAAAGGAGGGTAGATATATAACTAGAACACTCAGGAATTCCAAAAAGCGACTTTCGACATTCTCACCACTGTCGAAAGTCTGCTTATGAAAAGCACTTTAGTATGATAATCTCCACCACCTTGGCAAATAAACACACTGTTGCTATTGGTCGGTATGATGAAGATTGTGAGTGATTACGTTGTTTTCCTTTATATACACTCACCAAAAGAGGAAGGCACCTCCCCAATAGCAATACAGGCAATAATAAGAGGGCAAATTAAACAGCAATAAGAGGCATTTTAATGTGGTTCATATGCTATTATTATAAGAGGGATTTAGGATTGACAAGGATACTAGGGCGAAGGATAAGAAGACCTACAAGAGGGCAGTGGGAAAGTTGCCTTCTGGAAGAATTGCACTTAGGTTAATGAGTCGTCCAATAAATTGGACTGAGGGGGGTGAAAATGAGGGCAATACACCCTTCCCACAAAAATAAACATAAAATAAAAATATAATTACATATGATGGATGAGTACAAACGTACTAATGTATACATGTACATCTGATGAGTACAACTGTATAAACGTACATAATATTTAGGAATAGATGGACATATTTATGTACGCTTGATGAGTACAAATGTGCTAACGTACATAATTACATACGCACTAATGCCAGGTCAATGGGACCAATGATAGTACATAATACGTACTATTTTTTAGGATTAGAAGGATACATAGTACCACATTTAGGATTAGATGAGTACACAGAGAACTGTTACTGACTCTTAATCACAGCAGGCAGGTAATATGGGCGAATCCCAAAGAAGTTCCGGTACTACAATCTCGGAGCTTAAAGCGATGTCAAAGACCAAGATTCGAGCTTTCTCGAAAGATTCAATAATTTATATATTTGTCTCTGATGACAGCGCTCCGGTTACGTCCGTGGAAGTTAAAGAGATTTTAAAGGACAACAATATGGCTATAGTCGCTGCGGTAAAGGCGGAAATAATGTCTGATGTGGCGGATATTGTGGACGTTGCAAAAGACGAACTTCGAGCCGAATTCGAATATAAACTGAACGATGCAGTTAAAGGTGGATCGATCAACGATAAACCAGTGGTAGTGGCGTACGGGGTCATTCGCAAGGATGGGGAAAACCTCATGTCTTTGGCGCGGGATATCTTAGAAGTAATTAATTGTGGGGATATAATAATCCTGAAATCTGAGCATATTGGCTCGGCTGGAAAGTCTCCGCCACTTCGTATTGAGCTCTCGCGCATTGAAGATAAGGTTAAGGTTCTCAAATCGAAAGTGGGTTTACGGGGATTGCGTTTCAAGTCGGTCTATTTATCTCCTGAAAAATCAGAAGAAAGGCGCATGATGGATGCAAACTTTAGAAGAATCCTACGATCTGAGGAGTTTTGCGGTAGCGATCTGATAATAACCTAATCTGGCCGTGTGGTAAAGAAAATGGCACCCAGAGCGGGTGGGAACCCAGGGGAGAATGGTTCAGATGAAGCTGGACATCAGACCGCAGGCGAGCACTAGGACTTTAGCCCCCAGCCCTGGCAGCATTTAAAGTCTGTGTCGCTTGGATGCTGGAATGTAAATGGCTGGACTCAATCTAACTGTGAATTGCAACAGGCTGTTATTTTAGGTGAGGACCTTGACATAGTTATTATTTGTGAAACATTTATTGATGACAACACAGATCTCTCATTTACTAATTATAAGTGGATTAGTAAGGCTCACTCTACAATATATAAGAAGGCTAAGAGGTTATCTGGGGGTGTAGGTATTTTCATAAAGAAGTCAATTTTGAACGATTTTAAGGCGTTTCCGGCTTGTTTCATGTCGTTTCAGCTCGTTGGGCCTTTTAGGATGTACTGTGATGAGTATGTACCCTGGGTGGTTATAGCCTATTCTACAATGTTGTAATGTAATATAATATTGCGACAAAGCAATGGATTTATTGTAGCACGGTAAGGGCGCTGGTGTAATGGGAATTGTATGCTTTAAATACTTGAACACTTACTTGACCGGCAGTCACATGTATAGGCTACAGTAACTGAGAGCTGACTGTAGGCTGACTGGCCTAATCCTGCCTAAATACTGAAATGTCACAAGTTGTAACTGGTACCGGTACCGGTACGGCCAGTATGAGTCAATCTGGCCGAGGAAAGCGGAATAGCGTAGTCTTTTCATCTTTTGATACTGTTAGAACTCTTACTGCAGCACAAGTTACCGCCAACTGGGGATACTTGAATCCACTTTCAAACTTCTCATGGCCACTTCTAAATTTATAAAGTTATTGTTGTGCGCATCAGACCTATCAGAATGCATACTTTATTAGTTTGCTTGTGTTAACCTTCTGTTTTCAGAAGGTTAACACGTTTTTAAAAAAAAACCGATATGGCCCAAGTATCCTTGACATGGGGATACTTGTGCCATCTGGTATAAAAGCTGTTAATTTTACTATTAATCTACTGTAACTGGCTACAAAACCCTTAACCCTATTAAACCCGGGGGGGGGGGGGGGGGTCAATATGACCCCCCCCCGTGGTTTTTTTATTATAATTCTGAAACAAACGCAGTTGGGAATCTGAAATTTTATGACTTTTCCTAAAAATCTATTGTCTTCCTAATAGTGAAAACCGTTTTCAAAAATATTTGGTAGTTTTCGAGTTATAGCACCATTTTTTAACCCTACTTTTGGCACTTTTTTTGAGACGTTTTTTGAAAATTACATTTCATTAAATATGAATTGTAACATCTCTATTTTTGATTTACACCGGTTTTTTGGTGTTAGAAATTGGATGGAATTCATATAAATTTATTTAGAAATTTCAAACTTGTTTTTTTCGGCGGGTGCCAATTTTTGGTGCCAGCACCAAATTTTGAAATATGTCAATTTTGTAAATTGATTGTGTGAAACTTGTTTTTTACGCAATTGGGGTTTTTTGGGGTTCTGGTTTCGATGAAATATATACGAGTTGCACCAAGCGTATCAATCTTGTATTTTTCGGTGGTGGGTGCAAATTTTGGTGCTAGCACGAAATTTTGAAAATCCATTCAATTGATAAAATTGCTTGTGACAATTTATTTCTTGCGTTTTAGATGTTTATGGCTATTCTGAATTGAATGGAATATATAATTTTCGAACTAGGCATCTCAAACTTGTATTTTTCGGAAGTGGGTGCAAAATGTGGTGCTAGCACCAAATTTTGAATACCATCATAATTTGATTGTGTCACCTTGTTTCTTGCGTTATACGGGTTTGTGAGGGTTCTGAATTCAATGGAATCAGTAAAAATTTCATAAGAGTTTTCAAACTTGTATTTTTCACCGGTGGGTGAAAATTGTTGTGCCAGCACCAAATTTTGGAAAATAAGCAAATTGATCAGTAGATAGTATCATCTTGTTTATTGCGTTATACGGGTTTATGAGGGTCCTGAATCCGATGGAATCAATAAAAACAGCACTGGACATCGCAAATTTGTACTTTTTGGTGATGGGTACGAAATTTGGTCCTAGCACCAAAATTTGCCAAATTACGCCGAAAAATACAAGTAGCAATGATGGGGCATTTTAGAAATGTATTCCATTAGAATCAGCGCCCTAGAAAACCTGAAAATGTGAATTTATAGCATCGTATAAGTGAATAAAAAATTTTGTGTTCTAACTGAAAAGTGCTGGTTACTTCTTTTTTTCATTTTTTTCCTACGCAGAGAGGACTAAACAGCCATTTATAGTAATCATATTATTTTTAAATATTTTCCAATGTATTTTGCGCCCCAGAAAACCTGTATTAAAAACAATTAGACAAAAAATGTAACTTTCAAATTTTCTGAAAATTGTGCACTATTTGTAATTTTGGTGCTGCAATATAACCATCCCAGTACATTTTTTCGAAAATTTTTTTTTTCGGTCGGCTATAACTACTATGCTAAAATCAGCACTACTGGTTAGATATAGGAGGGGACCCTCCTGAATGCTTTCTGCATTTTTCTGCTCTTTTATTTTTATAAAATAATTTGTTGTACTTCCTCTACAGATATTGATCGCCCAGCGGGGATGTCGATTTTCTTGCCCCTTTTCTTGTGAGTTTGGATATCTTCTTCACGATCACGACCAGTCAGCCAGTCACTCTCTTTAATAGGTGAATGAGGGCAGAATCGACTTCACTCCCTGGACTATTGGTAGCATCAGGTACTGGAACTTCGGAAGGGAGAATTGAGAGAAGCTTCTGACGATTGACTAGATATAGTCCGGTTTTAACCAGAGAACCAGAGATAACCAGAGACCAGATTCTGGTTAGGTCCTGAGCCACCATCATTTACAGCATCCATCAGTTTGGACAACAGAGATGGAAATACACTCTTTGGGAGCAAGTCTAGTTTCGGGTGTTTTGTTTTAAAGTCATGTAGTATGTTTCTCCAACGTTTTTTTAATGGACCAAAAAAGGCCACATCTTGCGGTTGCAATTTATCTGTGGAATTTGCAGGAAGGCAAATAAATTGTATATTGTGCAACTCACAAAGCCGAAGCACTTCCATCGACAAATGCGTAGAGAGATTATCACCAATGGTAATCTTCTTAGTTTCGTTACCATTTGCTTTTAGGACAGGTAATAGTATAGAAATGAACCACTCTTCAAAACCCTTAGTTTCAAACCATCCCGATGGCGAACACGAATATCTACTTCCTTGTGGGCCCCCAAGTGTTTATGATGTATAGACTGACCCAGCCTTATAAACTACGAATGGGGGTAGCAATTTTCCTGCGGCCGATTTGCCTTTGAGTGATCCCTAACCCTTTCAGGGTATTTGGTGATCATAAGAACTTTTTTTTTGCCAGGGTCATCAGACAAGTTGCTTTCGCATAGTTAAATAAACAGTCCGATGTAACTCCTTCAGCCTCTTTTTCGAACCGATCAAAAAATTCATTCACAACTGTAGCATCTACTTGGGCACGTTTACGTTTGATATTATTTCCTGCTATTCGAGTAGTTAAGAGTTCATGCCTTCCCAAAGACGAATAAACGAATTCATTACTTGGGAGATTATCCTTAAAAACCTTGCTTCTAACTCCTTTGGTGTCTAAAATAGTCTTAACCAAAATGCGAAGATCAAACGAATCAATTGGAAATCCCCAATCACACATCAGTTGAATGTGATTTACCAATACATTCTCTTGTTCAGTTGTTAAAACGGGAGGTTTTCCTGGGGGGTTTGGTTTAAGTTTTTTTAATCGACATTGCAAAGTTGCTCGTGAAATTTGAAATTGTTTCTCTGCTTCACGCTGACTCATGCCTTTCTTTATAGCATCTAGTGCCTTATCCACATCCTCTGAGGTATAATTTAAGTAATTTCGAGCACCTAATCGCTTTTTGTGTGCTCTTGGCATGGTAGTCAAATATATAGTTATAAGTTAGTTAATAGTTATATATAAGTTAAATATATATTTCGTGTGTTTGTTATTTAATCACCAGTAGCAGTAAGCCTACCCCTGCCTACACAACAATGTCATATGCCATGTGGCTAAAGTTAAAGTTAACTACTGTACTTCATGAACACAAAACTGGTTAGATGGCCAGACTCAGAATATAAAATAGATGACTTATGACTGATTATCATTACATGTACAGGTACATGTACTTTGTTTACAAGTAGGCCTACTGGTATACAACTGTACAATCTGTAGAGGTACATATTGAATTTCCCACTCTTTTAGAAGCGATGCCTATTTAAAAATTGCCTAGTCTGCACTGGATGTAGTATTTTAAAGAAGCAACCTGTACAATTTTCATGATATTAAATTTGGTGGCCAGAGAATCCCCATGAAAAAGAAGTGGCTCAAGTTACCACATTTACCAATTATTACTTGTTGTCTAATATAAAGACAAATAAACCATTTTCAAAGTGCTAAGCATACAAAATTAAGTGTTTAAATCAATTCATTAGTGTCTATATTCATTAACAAACATTTGAAAGTACTTTTTGAAAGTTTTTTCAAACCCCCACGGATATTTATGTAAAATGATGAAAAGTCAGGATAGTGAACTCCCATTTACACAGGTTTTTGAGTTATGTAGGCAAGCAAACACACCCGGATAATAGTAACCGGTTACTAATGGAAGCAAATAGTTGGCAACAAAATGTATACAAACTTGTTGAGATACGTAATAGGATAAATAGCAAGTCTGGCTCTGCAACCAAGTTTGTTACTTATCGAACTGAGATGAATAAAGAATTACTACTTCACCCTGTATACCATAATTTGAAGCCATTTGTACCAGATTACATACGTGTATGGTTTACGAGAATTAGGGTCATCTCCCATAACCTAAGAATAGAGACGGGCAGGTGGTCAAGGACCCCTAGTGATCGAAGAGTCTGTGGTTGCAACAATAAATCGATACAAACAGAAGTACATGTGTTGCTAGAATGTCCGATCTCATTTGAGTTACGGGAGAGTCAATTTTTTCAAAGTAAATTAAATTTCTGCTCGCTAAACAGTTTATTCTCTTGTGACGATTATTATGTGTTGTGTAATCATTGATTTATTTTGGACGCTAAGTGTATAATACAAAGTTATAGTTGTGTATTTTACAAACTTAATTATCTGTGCCATTTAATGAAACTTAGAGTCAATAAACAAATAAACATATATATATAATATAAAAATTTATTACGTTTACTATATTGGAATCCCTGTATTATTTCTTTGTGTTACAACATTTTGGTACACGAATGAGCTAAATTGTGTCAAAGCACAGTGCAGTGGTGTTTAAACATAACATGTCAAACATCAAGGGTAACAATGAAGTTGTAATCAATCATACTGTAGAACGAAAACCTAAGTAGTTCCGACCGATTAGGCAGCGATTAAAATTACTAAAACCTACAGATGATACAAACATCCTGTACATACACTCACCTTCCCCTTGTTGTGTGCGCATTTGAGAATATTCGTGTATTGGTAATCTGCAGTTAAATTCTCGTGAAGAGGTCTAAAGAAATCATCGCCCCTAATTCTCCTGTATGATTGAATTCTTAGAAATGGGAAAATGAAGAAGTAGAACCAAGGCAAAAAAGGATTGGTGTTAAAATAAGTATTCATTGTTCCGAGTTCTGAAAGATACAATGGTTTAATAGATAACGTAGTTAATGTACCACAAAGTCCTATCTACCGCGGTGTTCGCTCTCACTACGAATGCTGGACACTGAAATTAAACTAAAATGTCGGTTTCAGTTTGCCACTTAATTCAGTGACTGTGACAGGATCCAGGAAGGATCCCGGTTTATCCGGTTGTTTAGTTCACGCATCCCCGCCGTGTCTATGAAAGGTAAAAAGAGTTCGTGTCGTTCGTCGTATATAATGATCGGTTGTTCGGGTATATAGATATGAGTATAGATATATAGATAATATTGTCGTATACAGAAGGCGGGATACGGTAATTAAAGTCCCGGTCCTTCCCTAGCTAAACTAACTAACCTAACTAGCACCAATATGATACTGAGATAACTGAACTGAAATTATTACTGCCAATTGGCTATATTGCACGGTTGGCCTTGTTACTCTACCTAATCGATGCCTTTCCCCCCTCTGATTGGTTGATACCCTTGTTGGCGCCCTTTGGAGTGTTTCCGTTCACTCCACCTGTTCTCTCTGGGTTAGGGGTTTGGCCCCTGACCCTCATTGTGTTTCTCCTTCCCATTTTGTTGGGGTGACACGAGTTGGTGATTACCCAATCTCGTGGCCCCCAATATTGCTTATCGGCTTAACTTTATGGGGTGTTAGCGGGATTGAATAAGCTAACACTCCCCCCCATGCTATCTTCCCGGTGAGAAGATAGCATCCACCTTAAGTGCGCTATAATCCCGCTGGATCCCGATCTAGTATCGGGTGTGGGGTGGAATTATTTTCTCTCGGAGCCGGCTTTCCAGGCCGCTCCCTATGGGTATGATAACGCTACCCTGCATGCCTGGCGTCTCATGTCGGGCCGATCGCGCTCACCTCTCACGCGACTTTTGTTTCCCCAACACTTTCGCCCTATCTCTTCTCCACTCTCACCCTAACTCTCTCATACCCTCGGACCTCCTCGTCCCTCACTCAGCCTCTTATTCTCCCCCCCCCCCCCCATACACTAGAATTGCGTCCGCACTCTCTCCGCACTTCGCACTATTACTCCGTCCCTCAACCCCACTTTGACTACCTCATCCCTTCTGACGAATCTCCCCCCCTCTTGTGCCGTCGCACTCAAGAAGTGTGAAGTTGTCTGGTGTCTCGTCCATAGTGCCATAGTCAGTTATCCCCCCAGTCCCAGTAGCTAATTGAGAAAGGTTGTATGACTATAGTACTTACTCCGAACGATATGTATTTGTAGATTACTAATTACTACGTACGTACATACAAATTGCACTTATATGATTATTTGCATTAATTAAATTTGTACTTAATAGTTCGTACGTCCCACGCGGCGCCTTCCAGGCGTACCACGTCCAAGTCTCAGTTTCTCTCCCTCGGCCCTGGGAACCTATCTGTTCCTCTGGGGATAGTTCCCCCTGGCGTCCTCTTCCCTGGGTCGTTTCTTGGTTACCACCGCTCCTCTGGGGTCCGCTTTCTGCTTTCGGACATTCGCCGCCACCTCCCTGCTGATTCCGGTTGTTGGCTCCTTGGGCGCTGGTGTTATTAGTGCCCGATATCGCTTCGCCGGTGGCCCCTCAGAGTGGCCCTGTTGTCTCCCTCTGGTGGCGTCCCATAGGATCATCTTCATTGCTCGCGGTACGTGCTCCGCCAAGAAATCCCTAAACTCCCCTCGGTTCTGTGGCGTCCACCTGTCCAAATATCTTTGTGTGTTCATCACTCCGGCATACGACGCCGCCGTTGCTACCTCTTGATAGGTAAACGGTAGCCTCCGCTTTATGATTTCCATGTGAGCCTCCTGATTGATAAGGAAGAAACCCCACTTGAACTCCTGGGCCTTCATGCGCTGGCGCGTCATGGCCCCGACGTCGGCCCACTCCTCGAATCTCCTGAACTTCTCTTCGTCGTCCATCCAGTCGCACTGGCGTCCGTAGTGTCCCCGAAAGTTGCACTTTGGACATCGGTTATGCAACCGTGGACACGCCCCCATCCTGTGGCTCGGCTCTCGGCAGTAGAGACAAAAGGTTCCCTTTTGGAACCGGTACAAGCAGCTCCTTTCCTGGTGGGTCTGTCTCCCACAGTAGTCGCAGCCGAGTACCAATGTCTCCCGCCCCACGTCGTCTTTCGTCCCAAGCGATCTCCGCGGTCTGTGGAGTCGCTGGTAGGCGAACTTCTCCACGTTGGTGTCTCTGTCTACGTCGATCTCTCCGCCCCTCTCGGGCATCGTCTCCCCGAATACTATCCGTGGTGCCGTCCCCGGTTGCTCGCCCAACCTGATAGTGCTCCCCGCGAAATCCATCGCCGGCTCCTCGTGCACCCAGGTCCGCTTGCCGGATCTGTTCCAGAAGGCCCTCGCCCCACTGGCCGTCACCACCCTTCCGCCAACCCAGTCCGTGTCCGAGTGGCCTATCCTCTCGATGGGCGGCATCTCTCCGAACTCGTCGTCGTCGTCCTCCTCCTCTGGCAGTGGCTCCAACCCCGGTATCCCGATGGATCCACTATGTCCCTTCCCGCCTTGGCTCTCGCCCGTAGCTCTCCATCCCTCTAGCTCCCTTAACTTCCTTGGCGGTTGGTCGCCTTCGGCGCCCGCTGGTATGGGCATCGCTTGCAACCCCGACGTCGACTGTTTCGGTGATCCCACCGTCCATCCCAGTTCTCGCCCTAGAGACTCCCCCGAACTCCCTGACGAAGTCCAATGAAGCTCGTCTAAGCCTGCCTGTTCCTCGAAGCCGTAACTCTGTGTCCTGGCCTCCTCTTCCCTCTCCTCTGCTTCTATCCTCTCCCGTCTAGCGACTTCTTCCAGTCGCTTTGCTTCTCGTCTATCCGTTTCTAGCTGCTCCCATCTCTGATACGGCGTATCTGTCTCCCCGTCTACCAGATGTCGGCTGTTGTAGTACACCGACTCGCCCTTCAGCCCCGGGTGGTCTACCAGACCGTCGAAGGCCATTTTAAAGGCTCTCCTGTAGCTTAGGGGTGATCCCGATAACAGAAATGCCGCTGGTTCCCTCTCGATAACCACGGTCATAAATAAGTTAAGCAAACTTATCATCATCCAATCTTCCTGCAGGATATATCGCTTCTGATATACCTTTATCGCTCCTCTGCGGAATTGATATACCTCTTGCTTTCCCGGTCTCGCTCCCCACTTTAGCGAGTTCGCTAGTTCTGCTCCGTATTCTTCCCTGAACTTCCCCCAGTCCATCGGTTTGTGGCACACGAGCCCCAATAATTGGCCCATTGCCACCGCCCCGCATTGGCCTGTGTTTTCGACTACCCCCAACCCATCCGGTGCCGTCATAGCCATAAAGACCTTCTGCATATCCAGGAGGTTGGTGGCGTCCGGACCGATGATTCTCTCCGCATCCTCGCGAATCGCCGATCCTACTTTCGTCGTCGACTTCTCTCTTACCAAGACTTGTACCGCTTTCGGTAACCGGTTTAATTTCGGCCCGTCCTTCTTCCCATACGTTCCTAGATCGAATAAGAAGATGTCCCCATTTGGCGCGGCCAAATGTAGGAGTATGGTCCTGGCCGACCCCGCCGATCCTCGTCTCGAACCCGCCTCGTCTTCCACGGTTCCCTCGTCGTCTAGGATCATATATCCTCCCCTGTTGACGGACTCTATGAATCTCTTCCAGTCCTTCCTCGGTGATTCCCTCGGGTACTTCGGAATCCCGAACTTCGCCTCGTCCCCTTTCACCACGTAGTGGAAGTGTTGGAAGATCGCGTTGTCCAGCGACGGCGTCCCGTAGGTCCCGACCAGCCGCTGTTCGTGCATCTCCCGGAAGTGATCCTGCAGCGCTCGTGCCGCGTGACCCCTTTCCAACCTCTCGTAGTATCCTCTCGTCTTCTCTTCCGGATGCCTCTCGGTGAAATCCACCAGTATCTCCTTTCCTCCTGACTCCGCCTTTCTCTTTCTGATCAATTTGCTCGCCATTCCGAACACTCACTCGCTCACCTGCAAGGTGGTGCCTTACCAAGGCGCAATACAGATGAGTGATGTATCTAGGATGTTCTGTACGGTCCGATAATGGCCTATTCCTTACTTAACTGCGCCTTTTAGCCTAAATTATTACTAATTAATTCTGAAGCTAGTAAATACACCCTAATTTCGATTTCTGTCCGTTACTTTTATTATGTTCCAGAATAACTTTCCTAGTGTTGCCATAATTTGTAACTTTCAGCCCTATTCTATTTATTTTTAGTTATTTTAATTCTACTGTCCTACTACTTACTATTGCCTATGGATTATTCTATTCTCTAATCCACATTCTGGCCTACTCTGTGGGCCTGTGCAGTACAGCAGTATGCGTCGTGTGGCCACACGATTTACCCAGCTGTACTCATATGCCCCCCTCTCGCTACTAACTGCTAACTAATATCTATATCTTATATACCCTTTTACCTCTTACTCTCTCTCTAACTAACGGTACTACGTACCCTCTAACTCTTTCTCTAACTAACGGTACTACGTACCCTCTAACTCTCTAACTAACTAACGGTACTACGTACCCTCTAACTCTTCTCTAACTAACGGTACTACGTACCCTCTAACTCTCTAACTAACTAACGGTACTACGTACCCTCTAACTCTTCTCTAACTAACGGTACTACGTACCCTCTAACTCTCTAACTAACTAACGGTACTACGTACCCTCTAACTCTCTCTAACTAACTAACGGTACTACGTACCCTCTAACTCTCTAACTAACTAACGGTACTACGTACCCTCTAACTCTTCTCTAACTAGCTAATGGTACTACGTACCCTCTAACTCTCTAACTAACTAACGGTACTACGTACCCTCTAACTCTTCTCTAACTAACGGTACTACGTACCCTCTAACTCTCTAACTAACTAACGGTACTACGTACCCTCTAACTCTTCTCTAACTAGCTACGGTACTACGTACCCTCTAACTCTCTAACTAACTAACGGTACTACGTACCCTCTAACTCTCTACTAACTAACGGTACTACGTACCCTCTAACTCTCTAACTAACTAGCGCTACTACGTACCCTCTTAACTAACTAACTAACGCTAGGTACTACCGTACCTCTTAACTAACTAACTCTAGGTACTACGTACCTTCTTACTGACTAACTTCTGCCTACTAACTGCGTACCTACTATGTACTATTATTTTATTTTTATTTTTATTTTTTATGTGTGGGAAGGGCGTCTCGCCCTCAATCCCACCCCCCTCAGTCCAAACTTGGACGACTAAACTCATGACTAACTCCACTAAGGTGCCCCTTCTAACAGACAGGTAACACCTCTGCCCGCACCTTTTACGGATCTAACTCTTCCATCCCAGTCCAACCTATTGGACAACTCAGCGACCCAAGGGGTGATTCCTCCAGCAGGCAACTCTCCCACTGCCACCCTATAGGTCCTCTAATTCTTCGCTCCGCTCTCCTTGTCAATTCTGGTGGTCTTTTCTCCTGTCTTTGGAAATGCTGTCTGTTATTTATGTTTCTGATCTCGTGGTCGTCCCTTGGCGGCAAAGTGCCACCCTTCAACGTGTCACCCGGCGGTATAATGCCGCCCCTGTTCTTCTCCTTAATCTTAGATGCCACCTCTGCTGGCCTCCCCCTTAATATGTGTGCTGGCATTAAAGGCCTCGACGACCCCCGTTCGTCCTTCGGTATACACGATCTCTGCCCATGTAATGCCCCTTCGCACTCTGTCAGTCCCGCGTGCGTCTGCAGCACGCCTCCTACTTTCCCGGCTCCTTTGTCCATCACACGCCCACCCACGGGCTTCTCAGCCCCTGGTCTGGTCGTCTCAAGTCTTCTCCCTTTCCATTTAGTCCTCCTGCTCGGCCTCCCCCTTGTCGGCATGCCTCCCAACCGGACCGGCATCTCTTCCGGACACTCCTCCGGCCTGTCCCCCGGACATTTTGCCGTCCGCTCCTCTCCATCTCCATACCGATGCTTGCTGGGACTCTTGTTCCAACCCATCGTCTCTAGATCTTCTGCATCCATGCCATTCTCCTCCGCCCACTCTCTTGGTGTTGCTTCCACTTCTAGCTGTCTACCACTATTGCCCATCTCTGGCCTCTCCTCTATCTCGTCGACAGTTCCTGGCACCATGCATCCTGAACTCTCAGACACATGGAATGGTATATTACTCTTAATTGGGCCTGTCAGTGTCCACCCGAATGGTGTTAATATCGCCACCGGGTCACACTGCTTGTCTTCGCCGAAGACCGTTTGCATTCTTTCGTGGGCCGTTGGGCAGTCCATTCCTACTATGATGGATACCTTCCTAACGTCCACGTCTGGGATTGAGAAGTCAATGTCGTCCAGGAATTTATATTGCTCGACCTCGATGTTGGTTGGCCGCCTGGCATTGATATTAATTGACTCTATCACTTGGATGGGGTCGATGGTTGCCCCATAGTCGCATCCCGGTGCCACTGCTGCAATTGCGCACCGTCCTGTTCTCATCTCCAGGATCTCATCTTTGCTAGAGATGGTTGTTACCGCCATTCTGCTTGGCCTCGTTCTCAATCCTATCTCTTCGGCCACCCATTCCTCGACTAATGTGAAGGCAGCTCCACTATCAACCAGCATTAGTGTTGTTACTGATCGATTGCCTTCCCCAATCACTCGCACGGGTACTACTCCAAGTAACACCGTTCCTCTCTTCTTCGCCCCTACTGTGCTCGTTGCCATCGTTTGGCCTCTCCTTTGACCAAACTTGACCGGCTTCTCCTTGCATTCCCTTGCTCTATGTCCACTCATCACACATCGCGAGCAGATTTTATTGCTCAACGCATAATCTATCTGATCTTGCCTAGGTAGCGCCTGCCAGTACCTGCAGTTCATGGTTTGATGAAGCGCATTTGCGTGTAGCTGGCATTTGCTCTTTGGGTCGTAGCCCTCCTTATACAGCGCATTGCGTATCGCAGCTGCGTTTGTACCAAAGTCCCTACTATTCTTATTGTTTGGATTCGGCCTACTGGACGTACTGGGGTTATATTTATTCGTGTTGTTATTGTTCCCCTGTCCGTTCCATGGTGTTGTCTTATCTTCGGCTAGCTGTGGACTTGCAGTCCCCTGCGTCGCTGCATATGGCAATGATTGCCTGAGCCTCGGTAATGCGTTTGATGTATTGTGCTCTGGTTTCGGTCTATGGTAATCCGTCTTCGGTCCCTTTCCCAGGCTATCTTCGCTATAGACTGGGTCAGTTATTAGTTCAGCCTCGTAGTTTAAGAAGTTTGACATTTCTTCTAAACCCGGTTCCGCACCCTTCTTGTCTCGAGTGGAGAAAGCGATCTTCCTCCACTTGTTGCGCAGCCAGTTCGGTAGTGCCTGCGCTATCGTGGTGATGTTATTGGACGCGTTGAGCTCGTATGGCGCGTCTAGCGTCTTCAGCACGATTAGCGCCTTTTCGACTTTGTTAGCGAACGTCTTAATGCTAACGGGATTATCCTGTAGGCCACCCGATGTTATGCCTCTCAGTGTCTGTCTGATGATCTTGGCCGGGTGCCCGTATTCCCTGTCCAGTGCCCGCCATGCTGTCGTGAAGCCGCCCTCTATTCCTTGATATTGCCTCACGATATCGTATGCTGGGCCTCCCGTGTATACTTGCAGATACTTTAGGCACTCCGCCTGCGTCAAGTTTTTTGTTAGTATTTCGTTACTATACATGCGCCGAAACTGTAGATATTCTTCCGGCCTACTCCCATCGAATTTGAATGGTTCCACGGGTGGTAACTCGATCCTCGTTTTCAACGCATCGATCAACGTGGCCATCCCCATCGCCTGCGCTTCCAATGGATTCGATGGGTGCTGTATAGTTTCTCCTGTCTGGTGCGGTTCGTCCGTCCTATTTCTTGATTTTCTTTGACTTGGGTATGTCATCGGGGGTAGCGGCCCCCTCCATATCTCTGTGTCACACGACCTATTTTCATCCAAGGGTCTCGTTGTTCTTGCTCCTATCGGGGTATATTGTTGATATTGTGATGGGGGAATGTCACCCTGTCCCCCCCCCCACCGGTATGTTTGGTACTGGGGTTGATGTTAATATATTGGGGCCCATACACCTATCCGCAATAATTCCCCCCTCCCCTGGGTATATGTTATGTCCCTGCATGCTGTAGTCATACTGCTGTACTGGTACCGGTATAGGCCTATCAGCTTCTGGCCTACTCGCCGGTATGTATTCCGCGACTTCCGGGTTTAATCCCGTTGTCCGCGCTATCCTATCGCCTACATTGCCTCTCTCAGTATGGCCTATGGTATGTGCAGTAAGGCCTACAGTATGTCCTACAGTCTGCATGTGTCGCTCGGGATCGAAGTTTATTCTTCTCGAATAGTCCTCCCCGTGGCTACCGTATTCTCGATCGGTAGGTACATTCCGTCGGAAAGTTTCTCTTCGACCCCCCTCTCTACTGTTCTCGTCTTCGTACCGGTACATCGCGTACCCCTCCATCGGCGCGTAATGCACCTCACCAGGTCGCATCTCTCCGGGGTGACGGCAATCTCCCGGAGTCCGACCCTACTGACTCTCCGTTCTCATCTCGACTACCGACGGCTCGCTATCCGTCCTCGCTCTTCTATCGTTCGCGGCGATACTTTTACTACTGTCTTCTCTTCTTCTCCTTTCAGTGTAGTATTCCCGCTCGTGAGATCTCTCGTCGACCTCCTGGTTAAACCCCACTGTTCTTCTTCCCTCTTCTGATCGGGCTCGACGCTTCGTCCGCCCTCTCACGACGTCAACCTGTCTCTCTCTGCTCGGTCGCACGCCGCTGGGGATACTCCCAATCCCCCTATTACTCTCCGTTGCCGGGTGTTGCGGTTTACCTATTTCGGCCCGCGCATTATCCGCTGACGGCTGTGGAGCACTCTCTGCCCCCCCCTTTCGCCGCTAACTCGCTGTTGTGGGGCTCTTTTAGCCCCCCCCCCACTCGCCACATCTAACTTCGCTATCTCTCACCCCGCTACTATATCCCTCTCTCATCGACACATCAACCCTACCGCGGTCGGGTCTATTCACCCCCGCCTCTCCCTCTGCTATTGCGTGGCCTACCAGGCCCTCTACCTCCTGCCTACCAACTATGTGGCCTACCAGGCCCTCGCTGGGTCTACCCGACCCAGCCACTCCCTGCCTACCAACTACGTGGCCTACCAGGCCCTCTCTGGGTTGGCTCAATCCCGCCACTTCCGGCCTACCAATTGTACGGCCTACCAGGCCCCCGTCTGCCTGGCCATACACGCCCGACGTGTTTACGTTAATAGCACCCATATTGGAAACGGAATTAATTTGTTCGTTTGAAACAAAATCATTTGAATTATTTTGTAAATTCGGGCTTGGATCATTATTTAAATTATTTGAATTATTTTGCACGTTCAAATTGAAATTATTATTTGTACTTAAATTTAAATTACTGCTACTAGGTAAAGTATTATTTGCTGCAATAAAAGGATTAGGGTTGTCCAATACGGTACTATTAATATTAATGACGTCTACTATAGCATTATTATTACCCCACCCCCCCCCCCCCCCCCCGCCCATACGGTCACACCAGTCTTGGGTCTGTCGTGCGGTCCCTGTAAGTGGGGTATTAATAAATGTATCCACGGCCCCTGGCTCCTCGAAAATACTCGAGCTAGCCCCACTCTCAGACGCCCCTACTCGCGCCAATTCCCGTTCGCGCGTATGTATAGCTTTGTATCCTGTAAGCTCACCTTGACGTCTTTCTAGTTCCTTTTGCTCACACTCCTTCCTTGCCATTCTCTCCTTACACTCCCGTGCGTCCCGTTCGGCCAATTCCAACTCTCTTCTAGCCCCCTCCCTTCATCTCGCCTCACGCTCTCTGCGTTCGTTTTCCTCTCTCGCCTCGCGTTCTTTGCACTCGTTTTCCTCTCTCGCCTCGCGTTCTCTGCACTCGTTTTCCTCTTTCGCCTCACGTTCCCTATGTTCCGCCTCACGCTCCTTGCGCTCAATTTTCTCTCTCGCTACACATTCCCTACGTTCCGCCTCACGCTCTTTGCGCTCATTTTTCTCTCTCGCCTCGCGCCCTTCTTGTTCCTTCCTCCCTACTTCCTCACACTCCCTAAGGCTTCTCGCGGCCCTTTCGGCCCTCTCTCCGGTTTCCTTAATCAACGCCATTTCCCTCTCTAGCAGCACTCTCCCCTCCTCTAACCGTCTACCTACTTCCCTTTGACCTTGCTCTATTAAATCGAGACGGTACGTGGCATTTATCTCTCTCACCCGTCTTTCTTTCACGGAGGATGTAGCAGACTTATCGGTTGTAACGGATTCCCTCCGCCTCCCCGTCCTACTAACTTTCCCCCGCCTCCCGGAACTTCCTCCGACCGACGAGGCCGAATCCTCGGGGTTAACCTCGGATTCGCCCTCCTCGGGTCTCTCCCAACCCACTAATTTTACTCCCTGGGCATCGACTAAGTATGGCCCTACGTACACTATGCTAGGTTCCATACCCCTACACCGCCATAGGTCATACAGTTCCTCGGCAACCCCTCTCGCTCTCTCCTTGGCCAGTTCTCTTTGCCCGAAGCGCATTAGATAATAAAAGTGTCTATTCGACTCACGTAGTCCTTTCTTTAGTTTTACCTTGTCTATCTTCGCCCCTCCTCTGGCCTCCTCTAATAGTCTCCGGGTCGCGTTGTAGGCCCGTCGAAGTCGATCAGAAACCCCGACGTCCTCGTCGCCGACCTCCCTTCCGTCTCTCCGGGTCCGGCGTCGTACCGTCGGCCCCACCGTCGCCGTTTCGGTGGGCCGCTCGTCGCCCTCGGCCTGTGGCTGGCCGGCGACGTCGGTACTGACATCTCCTCCATCTCTTCGGGTCCGGCGTCGTACCGTCGGCCCCACCGTCGCCGTTTCGGTGGGCCGCTCGTCGCCCTCGGCCTGTGGCTGGCCGGCGACATCAGTACGTCGACCCACGTCTCGTGTCGACTCGTCTCCTTCTCCCTCCATCTCGCTCTCTCCTTCTCTCGGCTCGACCTCGGGTTCCAGGCGGCCCCCCTCATCCTGAGCTGCCGGATGACCCGTTACCGATGGGTCCGGCATTGTGGGCCTGTACCGCCTGGTTGCGGCCTCGCGGATCGTTAACTCTTCGTCCGGGGTCCGCGTCGGCGTTGTCTCTCCCGACTGACTCATCTCGCTTGGTGATTGGTGGCTGGTAGTTTAGCTAGCTAGGGCGGCAGCTCTGAGTTTAATTACTGTGACGGGATCCAGGAAGGATCCCGGTTTATCCGGTTGTTTAGTTCACGCGTCCCCGCCGTGTGTATGAAAGGTAAAAAGAGTTCGTGTCGTTCGTCGTATATAATGATCGGTTGTTCGGGTATATAGATATGAGTATAGATATATAGATAATATTGTCGTATACAGAAGGCGGGATACGGTAATTAAAGTCCCGGTCCTTCCCTAGCTAAACTAACTAACCTAACTAGCACCAATATGATACTGAGATAACTGAACTGAAATGATTACTGCCAATTGGCTATATTGCACGGTTGGCCTTGTTACTCTACCTAATCGATGCCTTTCCCCCCTCTGATTGGTTGATACCCTTGTTGGCGCCCTTTGGAGTGTTTCCGTTCACTCCACCTGTTCTCTCTGGGTTAGGGGTTTGGCCCCTGACCCTCATTGTGTTTCTCCTTCCCATTTTGTTGGGGTGACACGAGTTGGTGATTACCCAATCTCGTGGCCCCCAATATTGCTTATCGGCTTAACTTTATGGGGTGTTAGCGGGATTGAATAAGCTAACAGTGACAATTACCATATGATACACTTACTGTATAGTTGTGTGTGGATTTCAGTTGATTCTATTCAATATAAGTTATACAATACTGAACAACAGTATACGGTATCATTGTTGTATTAATATTGTTCTATCAGTATAAATTAACATACGATAATCATAATGAAAATTATTTAATAATTCCAGTTTTTAATTTCATTTTCAATTAGATAACAAATTTAGTAATATATTATTTCAGTTTTGGGTACACTGTTAGACAAAAGTTAGTAGGCCTACTACTGTACAACTGTATGAATAGTTGATGTTAGCGGACAGTAGGGTGTGTGAGGGAGACTTGAGTTAAGGGGAGACTTGATATTTTTGAATAACTCAAACTACTACTACTAGGTCGAGCGAACTCGGACAGTGGAAATGAGATCCTTCCAGGCTTCCCGATTCTCCATAGTTGTCGCAATGTCGTTTCTCCCAAGTTCAGTATCCCTTTCAAGTTGATCTATATATGTTATGGCAGGTCGTCCACGACTACGCTTTCCATGAGTTGGTTGCCAGAGAAGTAGATCTGGTATGACCTCGTCTTTACTTCGCCAGCAGTGCCCACTGAATCTTAATCTGCGTTCACGGAGGGTGGTTGATACAGGTGGTATTGTACCATAAAGCTCGGCGTTTGTCATGTGTTGTCTCCAGCTGATGTTTAGGGCTGCCCTTAGTAGTCTTGTGTAGCAACCATCAATTCGTTGTTCAAGTGATTTAGTCCAGGTCTCACCCCCGTATAAAAATACACTTTCCACTGTGGCTCGAAAGAACTTAGTCTTCAGGTGCCTGGAGAGATCTGATTTCCAGATGGTATCCATTTTTGATAGAGCTACCCAAGCCTTTGCTTTCCTAACTTCTATGTCCTTTTTGCTACTCTCTATCCATGATCCAAGGTACTGGAAGTCATCGACCTTCCTTAGTTGATTATTATCAATGGTTGTCAAGTTTCCATCAACATTAAAGGTCATGAATTCGGTCTTGGTAGCATTTATATGCAATCCAACCTCCTTAGCAGCCCTCTCCACTTTATTTAGTAGTAGCTGTGCATCTGCTAGCGTATTAGAGAGCAGGGCGATGTCATCCGCAAAGTCGGTGTCTGTGACTGTAGTTGCCGGATATCTACTACTTCTGCGTTCTTGAAGTGTGAATCCCAGATCTTCACCCTTTGTGGCCGTCCTCATTGCGTAATCCAGCACAATTACAAATAGTAATGGTGCTAATGTGTCACCTTGCAGTACGCCAGCCAGGATTGAGTAAAACTCAGTTTCACCATCTGGTGAGAGTACCTGCGCTTCTGTGTCACAATATAACAATCCAATGCCAGCAACAATTACTTCTGGTATTCCATAAGCTCTTAGGATTTCAAGCATTTTACCTCTATGGATGGAGTCGAATGCCTTCTTGAAGTCCACAAAGGTCATGACTGCGGGAGGATTCTTTGACTTAATTCCTTCAATCAGTCTCCGTAGTGCAAGTATCTGAGCTATTGTTGATCTACTTGGTCGAAATCCGTTTTGGCTCTTACGCAGTAGTTTCTCTATGTGAGGCCTAATCCTATAAAGAATCATTTTATTGTATATTTTGGCAGCTACCACAAGCAGACAGATCCCACGATAGTTTGTTGGTATGCCGAGGTCTCCTTTCTTGGGGAGAGGCTTTAGTTGACCTTTAGTCCAAATTTGTGGTGGCTTTTCCCCTTTTAACATCCGGTTGCAAACAATCAATAATGGTCTATTTAGCACTCCGGTTTTCCATACCTCCGCTGGGATTTCATCTAATCCACTCGCTTTATTATTGGACATGCTTTTAATGCTTCTTTGGAGTTCGGCAGGTGTGAAGTCCCCTGTTTCTATAAGTAGTGTCTTGTCATATATTTTCCTTGTAGGGCTGACCTCGATGTTTGGTGGCTGCCCAAGCAAGTTGCTGAAGTGATTTTTCCACTTCCCAACACGTTCTTCAGGACTATCGGCTTTGAGGCGCCCCTTTGCACAACTTTTCCGACCAGATACCTCATTTACAGTTTGCCAGGTAAGTCTTGATTGTTGCTGTATGTGAGCAGTTGTAATTGCTTCGATTTTATCCTGTATGTACTTTTCCTGGCTGATGTTGTAGGCCAATTTAAGATCGTCCTTAGCTTTCTCACACCTTGTTAATGTTTTCGGTTGTTGGTTGTTCGGTTTTAACTTTGTAGGCTATCTTAAGATCTTCTCTCTTACAAGTAACCTCAGAGTTTTGCCATGGCACATACTGTTTTCGTTTAGGTTTCTGGGGGATATGCCTCTTAGCTGATTCCTTGTGGGCTGTTATTATATTCTGGTATATTGAATCGGTGGATTGGTCTTCATCCATTGACTGAAGTGCTTCAAAGCGGTTTTGAACTTCTACTGTATAAGCATCCTTTACAGCATTGTCAGTTCTGAGTTTCTCCCAGTCATAGTTGATTTGCTTGCTTGTCCTGGGTTTGCTGGCTCTCAAACTGAGTCTGATCTCTGCAGTCACAATTCTGTGGTCCGAACCAATTAGGTTGAACGAGCTGTATGCCTCGCAGTTGATCATGCTATTTCTCCACCTTTTGTTTATAAGGATGTAATCCAGTTGTGCTTTGGTTCCATTAGGGTATTGAAAGGTCCATAGCTTCCCCTTACTCTTTTCGAATGTGTTGTTTGTTGGTATCAATTCACATTCTTCCATTAGGTCTAAAAGTAAGTACCCATTTCTGTTAGAACTGGTGTTATAGGTGTAACCCTTGATGTCTTCTGGGCCAATTTGCGCATTCAGGTCACCAGCAATGACTTTAACATTGTGTTTCGGGATGTCCTTAATAAGTCCAGTCAGTTCTTCATAAAACTTGACTGCTTGTTCTGGCTCTGATATTGAATAACTCAAAAACTATTGTAAATTATTTCACAATAACACACCATAATGTTCAAAATACTTGTAGGCTACACCCACGCAACAGTGTTGTATTACCTTTTGGTTATTTTTTGTTTTATTGCCAATAAACGTTTTATGGGTTCAAAAGTAAATTGTTAACCTTTACAACGAATGAAAATGCGCACCCTTTTCAAATTATATCATTTAATATAAAAAAAAGGGGTGCGGGTCGATTCGCCCCTTGACCTATTCGCACCAAGTCTATTCGCCCCAGTAATATAATATACAGTATGTAATATAATAATGAATAGGGTCTATACTATAACTAACTATCACTTTTCAAATATTTTTATCTTATCTAGGTATCATTTTTTATCATTCTAATTCAAAAAATCGAATTATAAAGGGAAAAGGTACACATGTTGGTCTAGTGCGATAATTTACCAATTACAATTACTATACGTGTTCTGTACAGCTGTGTAGTATATTGCATACATAGTATGACATTAGCCTAGACATGCTAGAAAAATATTTAAAACAATAAACATGTCAGCATGTAGCCAGCCTGCTCATAAGTCATAATTCATTCTACATCTTGCTGTTCTGTAATTATGCCCAACAATTTATTGTTGCACCATCAATACACAACAATTGAATCATCAAATGAGACAGGGGGGGCAGTGCCGGATTAACCTTAAGGCATATAAGGCACGTGCCTTTGGGCCAGCCGAAAATACGGGCCATTTTTTATCAACGAGTCATTCCTATGAAAAAAATATTTTCTAAAATTTGTAGAAAGCAGAGCAAGAAAGTGCATCTTTCGACTACATTCGATCCCTAAATTTGTGATAGAAAGTGAAAATTCTAGCTCAGTCGAGGAGTCAGGTGCTGTGTTATTAGTTCGAGACCTGATGGCAGGGAAATAATAATACATTGGTAGTAAAACTTTAAAGAGCTAATTATGAACAATGGAGAATTTAATTGAATTTTTTTCAATTTAATTTTAATTATTTGTCGTCAATAACATAATATTGCTGATATTTATGACTCTCTGTATAAAAGAGCTTCCGGTAATTCTGTCGGGAATCGAAAACGTAAACTCGCCGAACGGTTCTAAAAAGGTAGTAACAAAAATGACACACTCAGCAAAAAAAAATAAGCAGAAAAATAAAAGTGAAAAGGAAACTAAAGGCGGCAGTGGCCCTTTGGGTGCCTTCTTCCTCCCTTCCCATCCGACAACGAATGCGAGTGACACGGAACAAGAAGTCTCCGAGCCACAACTCAAAAACGATAGCGTCGAGGGAATCTCCACCCCGTTAGCGAATGTCGAGCACAATAAGGTCTTTGGAGAGGATGCGATTTCCCCCCCCGACAGTGCCGATGGGCTGAGCGAGCCTATAAACCCCCCCTATACAAACCCCGCTAGTCTCGACAAACAACTATCGAGCGAGGAATCTCTTGAATCTCTAATTAGGAATTTGGGTACCCAAATGAACACCCAGACGAACACGCTTCGAGGTGACATGAAACTTCAGGCTTCCGAAATTAAGGAACAGATAGTGACCCTAAAAAAGGAATTTCGAAAAGAAATCAATGAGGTTATAGAGTCTGTCGACTTCAACAGCAATTCAATTCAGGAGACAAACGAAGCACTCGCTTCCTCAATTCAACACAATCAAGCCGAGAATCGGGAAACTAGAAGACAAATTCTATCCAACGAGGTTAGGTTCTGTAAATGGAACTTAATAATATTCGGAGTCGAAGGAAACCAAAGAGAAAGTCACGAAAAATCAAAAGCGTCACTCGCGCGTTTAGCTGAAAGACTCGAACTTCCTCTTCCCATTGTCGCCAACTGTCACAGAATTTCCGGAAAGATAAACGCCCCACTATTCGTTCGTTTCATCCAGTTGGATGAGGTAATGGCGTGGTCACAAGCAATTGGTAATAAGAAAATCTCTCTGATTAATAACACACAAGTTACAGCAACCCGTGATCTCCCCAAGTGCCTCCTTCCTCTACGAAAGGAACTAGTACAAATGCGAAAAAATTTGGATCCGGATCAACGCAAAGAAACAAAAATTCACATCAACGAGAACTTTTACCCTTTTGTTTTCCTAAAAAAATCGGATGGCTCAATGCTCTCTCCACAGATGGATCCCAAGCTTCCAACAATCCCTGCAGCCATAAAGATACCGCATCAAATAAGTAATGAACGCATGGAATGGCTCAACATCCCAAAATCCAACGAGGTAGATCAATCGGTTCGACAAAAGGTTCCACAGATCCCGAGCTCAGTACCACATGAAGGCGACGACATTCACGGAGAAAGTGAAGGTTTCGCAGGGAGTCGAGAAAGACAACGGGGTCTCGGCCGTTCCCGTGATGGCTCCCAAAGCCAATATCAGAGACAGCACGCACCGCGCGGACGAGGGTTACAATCCTCTGATTGGGGATACAATCCTCACGATGGTAATAGATACTATCGAGGTGGTTATAGTAGCGACCATAACGGATGCATGAATGGAAGGGATGGTGGCTACTACAGTAGTTTATATTAAATTCGAGTAGGTCAACCCCTTGATACTCATTTAAGAATATTCCCATTTAGATTGGTCTAAATTACCGAATTTACAAATACTTTTGAAATAGGTTAATGGACTAATCTCATTGTTAGATTTAGCAGCCGAAGGTAGAATACATAAATCTGATGCAGAATCCAAGTACGAACTGGCTTTTTATGCACTGGCAAATGGCAGGCCTCAGTTATTTTTCAGTTATTTTCTTTCCGTTTTTGTATTTAGTCAGAGTTGCTGTTTTTGTGATTTATTCCATTTTTGTTTTTTTTTGTTTCACATTGCGAAAGAATACTGTGCGACTGTTTGTGTGGAAATAATCCTGCCAAAGGCATTATTAATTTTGTCGGCAGCGAACTGGTTGAACTCCATTATGATTATAGTGGACAAATACAGCTCGATTTCTGCATTTCCTCTTATTTTTTTATTGAACTTCCTTATTGTATTAGTATTAAATTTAAATTTTTTTTTTTGCTATGCCATAAAAATACTCCTCCATCTCTCCACAATAATTGTTATATCGCTATACTCAAAAATCAATATGAATTTTCAGTACAGCAGCAGCGCCATAAATGTTTTTGATGTGAAGTTTGCATTCGACCCAAGTGTCTACGTCCCTTTATTTGTACATGTACACTATTTTTTTATCCTTTTTTTCATGCAGGGTTTTAATATTAAACTATCAGCAATAGATTTCGAAACAGCAGAAAATGATGGCAATATTTTCCTACACCAGCAATTTAAGTATCGAAATGTTCAACGAATTACTCAAAGAATTATCCAATTTTTTTTTTCCTTTAAAAGATATGAACTAATACAAACTCATTATGGCGAATACTCCTATTAATATTGTATCTCTAAATTGTAGAGGGTTACAAAAAAATATCAAAAGAAAGGTTGTCTTTGACAAACTGACTGCCAACAATTTTGATATCTGCCTGCTCCAAGAAACTCACAGCTCCGACTCAGACTGCGAAGCCTGGTCGAAGCAGTGGAAGGGCCATACCGTTTTTACCAAAAAAAGTTCACAAAGTGTTGGGGTAGCGATCCTTTTTAACGAAAATTTACAATATAAAATAATTAAAAAAATCGTTGACCCTTCAGGAAGATTCATTATTCTAGATGTCGATATAAATAGTACAATTCTGACCCTTGTAAATATTTATAACTTTAATATTGATTCTAGTGTTCTGATTAAACAAATAAAAAACGAAATGTTAAACTGTTTCGAAAGTGTAAACGTTATATGGGCGGGAGATTTCAACTGCGTCTTAGACATCACCAAGGACAAATTCGGTGGAGCTCCAAAGACAAATGAAAAAGTACGTTGTGAGGTCTTAGAAACTATGGAAAATATTAATTTAATCGATATATATCGGTCACTGCACCCAAATGGTATTTCCTTTTCACATAGACAAAAAGTATTCCAAGGATGGGTACGTACACGAAAAGATTTTTTTCTCGTTTCAAGTTCGATTGCATCTGTCACTAGTAAATGCGGATCAGTATCCGGATTTTACAGTGACCATTCGGCGGTTTTTTTACAATTCGAAATACCAAATAACTGGACAAACAGGAAAAAGGGACCCGGGTTCTGGAAACACAATAATTCTTTACTAACTGATGAAGATTACATATGCCTTGTCAAAACAACCATCTCGGATACAGTGACCGAATATAAAGATAATATAAACCCACATTTAAGGTGGGAAATGATAAAGTTAAATGTTCGAACAAAGGCTATAAGCTATGGCATTAACAAAAATAAGGAAAAGCACAAAAAACGAAATAGGTTAGAAATTGAGATCGAAAATTTTCACAGAAGAGAAAAATTTCTTTCAAACAGCGAAATGCAATCATATCAAAATGCTCAAAATAACCTTATTAAATTAGAAGAAAACGAGGCCCAAGCCTCAATGTTTCGGGCAAAATTACAAAATTATAATGCTGGAGAAAAACCAACGAAATTTTTTCTCAATTTAGAAAAAAGTAAATCAAAAAATAATACTATTCATAGACTTAAAACGAAAAGGGGTGAAAGTGTAACATCTGACAAGGAAATTCTCAATGAAGCAGTACAATTTTATAGTGATTTATACCAGTCTAAAAAATTTAATCATTGTCCGATCCTCAGAGATGAACAATCGTCAGCATTTTTCACAAAATGTGCCAACTTACCAAAACTTGATGAAATGTCAAAAAATTTTCTAGACAAAAATATATCAGAGCTCGAATGTTTGACTGCCTTAAAGGAAATGTCAAATGGGAAAAGTCCTGGTGGTGACGGGTTCCCTACAGAATTTTATAAATTTTTTTGGACAGACATAAAAAAATATGTATATGAAAGTTTCCTTTTCTCGTTTGAAGAACAATCTTTATCAGTATCACAGCGTCAAGGTATCATGTCCCTTTTCCCAAAAAAGGACAAAATACCATCTTTAATAGAAAATCGCAGACCGATCACTCTACTAAATACCGACTATAAAATCTTGAGCAAAGCCCTAGCCTCTCGAATGAAAACCGTCTTGGTAGCGATAATAAATTCAGACCAAACGGGCTCTGTAAAAGGCCGTTACATTGGTGAAAATATAAGACGCATAATCGACACAATGGATATTCTTGATAATAGTGAACAATCCGGCCTAGTTGTGATGGCCGATTTTCAAAAAGCATTTGATTCTGTAGAATGGGATTTCTTGGAACAGGCATTGAAACATTTCAATTTTCCAGACTCTTTTCTCACTTGGTTTGGCATTTTATATAACAACAATTTTAAGTTAGTGATTCAAAATAACGGTTATTTATCAAAATCTTTTGTTGCTTCAAGAGGTGTTCGTCAAGGATGTCCGTTATCGGCATATTTGTTTGTATTAGCTGTTGAAATACTTGCTGGGGTAGTTAGGAATACACATGAAATTAAAGGACTGCAAATGGGGAACAGCAATAATATAATTTCACAGTATGTGGATGATACCAATTTTTTCCTACAAGCATCTGCCGAATCGCTTATGGCTCTAATGGAGATCCTAGGGGTTTTCGGAAATATTTCTGGCTTAAAGCTAAACAAATCCAAAACAGAGGTAACTTGGATTGGCTCCATGAAAAACAGAGCCAGCAAGATCTGTCCACAGCTAAGGCTCAAGTGGTTAATTCCCGGAGAGCCTTTCAAAATCCTCGGGATTCTACTTTCTACAAATATTTCCTCCATTGAATGCTTAAATTTTCCTGACGCCTTGGAAAAGGCAAAAAAAATAGTAGAAATTTGGTCACGCCACAAACTCTCTTTATTGGGTCGGATATGCATCGCAAAAACTTTGGTGCTCTCAAAATTTACATATTTATTTGCATGTCTTGAAAACCCATCAGTGAACATGCAAAAAAATATCTCAGACCTATTAGACAAATTCATCTGGGCTGGAAAACCGCCAAAACTTAAAAAAGCAGTAATGATTAACTTATATGAAGTTGGTGGTGCACAAATCCCCGACTTAAGTACCTTCATAGAAAGTCAAAAAGTTAAATGGATTCAAAAACTCATAGAAAATAGTCATTCGGTGTGGAAAACACTCGCCTGCACGCAACTCGGGGATAGTGTTGCCAAAAATTTAAAATGGTTTGTAAATTTACTTCCAGATGATATAAAAAATATCAAGGTGTGTAAAGGTAATTTCTGGTGCAACGTCTTAACTGTCTGGTGCCGAATAAATTATGCAGTCAGAAACGGCATTGACAATGATGATTTTGTTAACTATCAAACTATATGGTTAAACTCCAATATTAAAATTGATAGTAAACCACTTTTTCATCAACAATGGATTAATAAAGGTATTTTTTTTATCCATAACATCAGAAACCTCCAACAAAACAGATTTCTTTCCTTTATTGAATTACAAGAAAAATTCAATGTTTCCAAAAAAGACCATTTTTTCTACATGAGTGTAGTGGACGCCATTAATACTCAGTTAAGAACTGCGCTCAAAAAACAGGTACTTGGAGCTTCTGCGCCACTCTCTATGAACATAATTAACAAAGGTCGACGATCAACAAATACGGCATACAAATTATTTATAGATCAAATTGGTGAAACAAACACAGTAGCAAGTCAAAAATGGTGCTTAGAGTTACACACTGATGTAGATAAAATTTTGTGGAACAAATTTTTTCAAATGGCCAAAACAAATTCACGTGAAGTGAAAATGTGGTCCTTTCAATTCAAGTTACTGCACCGTAGGTTACCCACAAATACTTTGCTATTTAAAATAGGCATTTCATCATCAAACCTTTGTTCTTTTTGTAAAACACTCGAGGAAACTTATTTACATCTTTTCTGGGAGTGTGAAACTGTGAAAAAATTAATTGATGAATTTAAATTGTGGTGGTTAAAAAACACAAAACAGTCATTAATTCTTACAAAGCTTTCAATGTTGTTTGGGTACCACACAAAAGTGCCGCCAATCATTAATTGCCTCCTACAGTTACTAAGATACTATATTTATTGCGAAAAATTCCAAAATACTCCGGCTCTACAAATGTCTGTTTTTCTACATCATGTTCGAAAAAATTTCCTTTATGAAAACTACATCGCAGTTCAGGAATCAAAAATTTACATTTTCGAGCAAAAATGGAAGCTAATCAATGATTACTTTTTAAGATAAAATCATCAAATCTATTGCTAGTATGTTTCGATTTGTAATAGTGCGGTTTTTTTTTTCCTTTATTTTTCTGGTTTTTCTATCCTGTTCTGCGGGATTCCGAGTCCCAATAATAGTGCATTATATTATATTATATGGTGAATTATTTTCCGTCATTATGTTTATCTTACCTGCGCTACTTAAGCATTCAATACGGTAGCTATTAAGAACCTATGATGTTCTGGTTTTGTTTTTTTTTTTATTTTTTTGTCATATCCATAAGGCGCTGCTGTAGGTTAAGTGCATTTATCCACACGGTAAAATATTGAAAAAAGTCATACCGGTACTTTTTTGTTACTTTTTGTGTAATTGCTTGCTGATTGCTTGTTGTTTAAAAATTTGTTATCTGTCGATGCGAATTTGAATTTAATTTGGACAATATATATGGACTGGAGAAGAAAAAAAAAAAATATATATATATTGCCCAGCAACTCATTTGTAGGGCGCGACTCTTCCCCAAGAGTTGCTGCGCAATCACCATTTTTTGAGATTCGCATATTTGTTTAAATTCCGCGCCATGCTTAGATTTTTTAGCTATTGGAGCATTGTATGGCGATTTCGGTGCTGGTCGACGAAAAACAACATCGCTCTCATCTCTCCAAATTTTGGAGCAACTACAGAACCGTACTTTTGTGTCCTTCGCTCTATTTCACCAGTCATTTCGAAAAGTTTATCACTTATCACTATTGAGAGATCGAATTTATCGTCACTTTCTTCGCGGCCTCCCTCACCGACCCCTGTCGCGTTGGGTGAACAACTGTATGTCTGTGCGTCCTGCTTTGTTGCGTAATTCAGAAAAATGTAGGTTCATTGAATAATTTCAGGTGTAATGTTCTGTTACCCTGTGTTTTTCTGAGCTTATCAGTATTTTGAATAACTATATTCAGTAACTATACCGATTCTGAAATAGTAAATAATTTTCGCTACAGTGTTGCAGCCGACATGTTAATTGAAAGATACAATGTTTAATAACAGTCTCTAATATTTATTTATAATAATTTAATTTAATAATATTCAGTATGCTGAATTCAGCATACAGCTACCGGTACTATACCGGACGCAATTCTTACCAATTCTAAAGTGAAAGTAAATACTAGTGTGAGCGGATTCAATTCCGCCCAGCACCCCATAAAGTTGGGAAGTGGCGCCTTTTAGCAATATTGGGGATACGAGGTTAATCCCAAATTAACCTCGTATCACACACCCAATAAACGGGGACAACAAACCCTGAAGGGCCACACAAAGGGAGGTCAGAGGTTAAACCTCCGGGAGAGGAAAGTGACAACAGCGGGGGGGGGGGGGGGGGGGGAACACTCCCACAGAGGTGAGAGCCGAGAATTAGGTTATTGGCCAATCAGAGCCAGGAAATGCATCCGCTAGGTACAAGTGCCACAAGTAATGTAGCTAACCAATATATATTACCGGTCAATATCCATCAGTAGTTCAGTTATCTCAGTCACACAGGGCAGTACGGTGACACTTTAACACCGTCACCGCCGTCACCAAGTAATATCATCATATCACATAATACCGGTCAACTGTGCTATCTTTTATTTCAACTTATATCGTATTCTATATCATATTATCGAACGCATATTATTAACAATATTGGAAGAACTATAACAACAATAAACTCTTTTCATTCGCACGGCGGGGACGCGTAAATAAACCAAATCCAGTCGGGATCCCCTGATCCCGTCACAGTGTTAAAGTCAAAGACAAAATTAGAGGGAGAGACGACACCGCCGTGGACCCCGGACGATACGAACGAAACGATCCGCGAGGCCGCGACGCGACGGTATCGACCCACAACGCCGGACTCGCCAGAGAGGAACGAACTGGTAGCCCAGGCGGAGGGCGGCCGTCTACCAGAGCTGGAGGAAGAGTCGATGCACGACGGTGCACGACGTACCGATGTTGCTGGCCAGCCACAGGCCGAGGGCGACGGATGGCCCACCGGAACGGCGATGGTGGGGCCGCCGGTACGACGCCGAACCAGGAGGGGAGAAGGAGAGGTCGGCGACGAGGACGTCGGAGTCAGCGATCGGCTCTGACGGGCTTACAACGCCACGAAGAAACAGTTGAGGGAGGCCAGGGAAGGAGCGAAGGTGGACCAGGTAAAATTAGAGCAGCGACTAGGTGAGTCGAACAAACACTTTAAATACCTAGTTAGCTTCGGGCAGGGAGAACTAGCCAGTGAGAGAGCGAGGGGGGTCGCCACCGAACTATTTGAACTGTGGCGATCCGGGATTATGGAGCCCCAAATTGTGTAAATAGGGCCGTATTTAGTGGATGCCAGGGGGATTAAGTTAGTGGGTTGGGCAGACCCGCACGAGGGCGAATCCGAGATTAACCCCGAGGATTTGGTCTCGGCGGTTAGCGAGAACCCCAGAAAGCGGGGGAAAGTTAGCAGGACGGAGAGGCGACGGGAGTCCGTCACGACCGACAAGTCCGCTACATCCTCCGCAAAAGTAAGAAGGGTGTTAGAAATAGATCAGTCGTGCCAGTTGGATATGGTGGCGCTAGACCAAAAGGAATTGGAGAGGCAGTTGGAAGAGGGAACTGCGTTGTTGGAAAGAGAGAGAGAACTGGCGAGAGAGAATAAAGAGAGGGCTGAGAGGGTCGCGAGGAACTTTAGGGAATGTCAGAGGTAGAAATGAGGGAAGGAAAGGAGCGAGAAGAGCGAGAGGCGAAAGAGGCGAACAAACGCAAAGAGCGTGAGGCGGCGAGAGAGTCGAAAGAGGCGAGCGAACGTAAAGAGCGAGGGGCGAGAGAGGAGAGTGAGCATAGAGAGCGTGAAGCGAGAGATGAGAGTGAGCGTAAAGAGCGTGAGGCGAGAGAGGAGAGTGGGCGTAAAGAGCGTGAGGCGAGGGAGGAGAGTGAGCGTAAAGAGCGTGAGGCGAGAGGTGCGACCGAGCGAAAAGAACGTGAGGCGAGACGACTTGAGAGGATTGCGAGAGAAGCGGAATTAGCTGAACGGAGTTTGCGAGAAGATAGGGAGAGAGAGAGAACGGGAAAGCGTGTGCGAGATGATATGCATGCCCGGCTGAGGGGGCTTATGCAATATCAGGCCAAACCAAAGCGCCGACTAGAACTGGCGCAGTTGGGGCTGTCAGAAAGTGAGGCTGGCTCGGGTAGTGGTTATGAGGAGCCAGAAGTTATGGAAACATTTGTTAATACCCCACTTACAGGGACTGGACGACAGACCCAAGACTGGTGTAACCGTACGGGCGGGGGGGGGGGGGGGGGGGGGGGTAATAATAATACGTTAGAGAACGTTAATATTAATAGTACCGTAGTGGATAACCCTAATCAAACTTTCATTGCAGGAAATAATATTTTGCCCGATAATAGTAATTTAAATCCGAACGACCCTAATTTAAATGTAGGAAATAATTCAAATAATCTAGATTCGAATATACAAAATAATTCCAATAATTTAAATTTAAATACGCAAATTAATCTAAATAATAATCTTAATTCGGACGAACAAAATAATCCGAATTCAGAAAACAATTCTAATAATTTAAATAATTTGGAAAATAATATTAATAATGGTGCTATTAATGTAAACGTGGCAGAGGTAGGTGGTCCGACCAGCGGGGGCCTGGTAGGCCACATAGCTAGTGTGCAGTGTGTAGAACCATTTAAATTCGATGGAAGTAGGCCGGAGGAATACCTGCAGTTTTGGCGCATGTATAGCAATGAAATATTGACGAAGAATTTGACGCAGGCGGAGTGCCTAAAATATCTACAGGTGTATACAGTAGGCCCAGCATACGACATCGTGAGGCAGTACCAGGGCATCGAGGGCGGCTTCACGACAGCATGTCAGGTGCTAGACAGGGAGTACGGGCACCCGGCCAAGATCATCCGGCAAACCCTGAGAGGTATAACATCGGGTGGCCTACAGGATAATCCCGTTAGCATAAAGACATTTGCGAACAAAGTCGAGAAGCGCTTATCATGTTAAAGACGCTAGACGCGCCATACGAACTCAACGCATCTAATAACATCACCACGATAGCGCAGGGACTGCCGACCTGGCTGCACAACAAGTGGAGGAAGATCGCTTTCTCCACCCGAGAGAAGAAGGGTGCGGAACCGGGCCTAGAAGAAATGTCGAGCTTCCTGAACTACGAAGCCAAACTGATAACAGACCCAGTCTATAGCGAGGATAGCCTGGGAAAGGGGCCAAAGACCGAATACAACAGGCCGAAACCAGAACACAACACGGCGAATGCATTGCCAAAGCTCAGACAATCGCTGCCATACGCGGCGACGCAGGGGACTGCTAGTCCACATGTAGCCGGGGGTAGGACTACACCATGGAGCGGACAGGGGAAAAATAACAACACAAATAAACATAACCCCAACACGCCCAGTAGGCCGAACCCAAACAATAAGAACAGTAGGATATTACAGGATATAACAGTAGGGTACGTGATAACCAGTCGACACGTCCCTTGGCCAGTCGCTTCACCTCCTCGACAACGTCCTTCCCGAACACCCGGCAGATCTCCGCCTGTAGAAGATCGTCGTATAAGAAATCCTCGTGGGGTTCCTTCCGTTCTCCCGGGTGGATCTTTCGGTCGTTCCTCAAGGCGATCTTCCACCACCGCCAGATGACGAACTCCTTGGTTACGAGTAGTTGGCAGAAATCCTTGCTCGGGGCCGGGGCCTGGCCTGTCACCTCGAACAGCGGGATCCAGGATCCGTGGTATCCCAGGGTTATCTCTGGGATTTTACTTTGGGCCGTAGATATGTGTAAATCGCCCATCGCCATGCTAAGTATTTATTTATTTAAAATCGATCAATGATATAAGGAACAAAATTTAATTTGTATGTGCAAAGTATCATAAATATACTAATAAAGTTAAAGTAAAGCTTATATTGTAAGCTTATAAAGTAAGCTTATAAAGTAAGCTTATAAAGTAAGCTTATAAAGTAAGCTTATAAAGTAAGCTTATAAAGTAAGCTTATAAAGTAAACTTATTCAATAATACTATATAACAAATTTCAGATTAATTCACTAATTTATTATGCTTTTGTTTTTACCGGTGTTTTGTGTTTCCTCATTCATCGTTAATTTATTTTACTTTACTTTATTTTACATCTGGCGATCTGGGTAGTTTGGTAGGCCCAACTCGTTAACTAACTCCTAATAACAAACGCAAGTGCGATACGCAGCGCACTATATAAGGATGGCTATAACCCAAACAACAAATGCCAATTACACACGAACGCACTTCATCAGTCCATGAACTGCAGATATTGGCAAGCGCTACCCAGGGAAGATCAGATAGAATACGCGAGGAGGAACAAAGTCTGTCCTTGATGTGTGATGAGTGGACACAGAGCTAACCAATACAAGGAAACACCAATCAAGTTCGGTCAAAGCAAAGGACAGACGATGGCGACAAGCACCGTAGGGGCGAAGAAGAGAGGAACAGTACTACTCGGGGTAGTACCGGTGAGGGTGATCGGAGAAGGCGACCGATCAGTAACCACACTGATGCTGGTCGACAGTGGAGCAGCCTTCACATTGGTCGAGAATTGGGTGGCCGAAGAGATAGGATTGAAAACGAGGCCAAGTAGAATGGCGGTAACAACCATCTCCAGCAAAGATGAGGTCCTGGAGATGAGGACTGGACGGTGCGGGATAGCAGGGATAGCACCGGGATGCAATTATGGGGTGACGATCGACCCCATCCAGGTGATAGAGTCGATAAATATCAACGCCAGGCGACCAACCAACATCGAGGTCGAACAATGTAGATTCCTGGACATATCGACTTCTCAATACCAGAGGTGGACGTTAGGAAAGTATCCATTATAGTAGGAATGGACTGCCCGACGGCCCACGAGAGAATGCAGACGGTCTTCGGCGGAGACAGACAGTGTGACCCGGTGGCAATTTTAACACCATTCGGGTGGATGCTAACCGGCCCGATCAAAACCAATATACCATTTAGTGTGTCCGAGACTTCAGGGTGCATGGTGCCAGGGACTGTTGAGGAGGTGGAGGATAAACCAGAAACGGGCGATAGGGGGAGACAGCTAGAAGTGGAAGCAACACCAAGAGAGTGGGCGGAGGAGAATGGCTTGGATGCAGAAGACTTAGAGACAATGGGATGGAACAAGGATGCTCCCAGCAAGTATCGGTATGGGGATGGAGAGGAGTGGACGGCGGGATGTCCAGAGGACAACAGTCCGGTGGAGTGTCCGGAGGAATGTCCGGAGGAGTGTCCAGAGAAGTGTCCGGAAGAGACGCCGGTCCGGTTGAGAGGTATACCGAAAAGGGGGAGGTCGAGTAAGAAGACAAGATGGAAAGGGAGAGGACGTGAGAGGATTAGACCAGGGGCAGAGAAGCCCAAGAGTAAAGGTAACAAAGAAGCCAGGAAAGTAGAAGGAGGCGTGTTGCACATGCACACGGGGCTGACAGAGTGCGAGGGGGCATGACATGGTGATACATCATGTATACCGAAGGACAACCGGGGGTCATCGAGGTCTTTAATGACAGCGCACATACTAAGGGGGAGGCCAGCAGAGGTAGTATGTAAGAATAAGGATGACATCAGGGGCAGCATTATACCGCCAAACGACAAGTTGAAGGGTGGCACTTTGCCGCCAGGGGACGACCACGAGGAGATCAGTAATACCGAGAGCAGGCAGCACTTACCAAATTTAAAGACAGGAGAGAAGGGAAGGTCAATTCCAAGAGACCTGGAATCGGCAAGGAGAGTGGGGTAGAGAATTAGAGGACCTACAGTGGGGCAGTGGGAGAGTTACCTGCTGGAAGAATGACCCCTTAGGTTGCTGAGTCGTCCAATAAGTTGGACTAAAGGGGGGCGAAGATGAAAGAGTTGGATCCGTAGAGGTGCCGGTAGGAAGTATTACCTGCTAGAGTGCGCACCGTAGAGTTTAGTCGTCCAAGTGCTGGACTGAGGGGGTGGGATTGAGGGGGAAACGCCCTTCCCACACAAATATAAAAATATAAAAAAATAAAATAATAGAGAAAGAAAGAAAGAGAAAAGGAAAGTAATAGTACATAGTAGGTACGTAGTAAGTAAGTAGGCAGATAGAAGTTGGAGAGTTAGTTAGTAGTAAGAGGGTACGTAGCACCGTTAGTTAGAGAGTGGAGTTAGTTAGTTAGTAAGAGGGTACGTAGTACCAGTAGTAAGAGTTAGTGGAGTTGGTTAGTTAATAAGAGGGTACGTAGTACCGGCAGTAAGAGATAGTGGAGATAGTTAGTTAGTAAGAGGGTACGTAGTACCGGCAGTAAGAGTTAGTGGAGTTAGTAAGAGGGTACATAGTACCGTTAGTAAGAGTTAGTGGAGTTAGTTGGTAAGAGGGTACGTAGTACCGGTAGTAAGAGTTAGTGGAGTTAGTTAGTAAGAGGGTACATATAGTACCGTTAGTAGTAAGAGTTAGTAGAGAAATTAGTAAGAGGGTACGTAGTACCATTAGTAGTAAGAGTTAGTGGTAGGAGGATATGTAATATATAGTATACAGTAAGATTTAGTAAGAGTTAGTAGAAATTAGTTAGTAAAGTTAGTAGTGAGTAGCGAGAGGGGGGCACGTGGGTACAGCTGGATAGATCATGTAGGTCACACGAGACATACTGCTTTACTACACAAGCCCATAGAGTAGGCCAGAATATGGATTAGAATAGAAAAATCCATTAGTAAATAGAATAGCACAGATGTAGGATTAAAATAAATATTAAAAAATTAGAAGTTAGACAAATTATGGTAACAGTAGGGAAAATATTCCAGAATATAATTAAAGTAACGGACAAAATTACGAAATTTAGAAGAAATTAGCACTTTTAGAAAATAAGGTAGGAAAATTAGGCAATAACCTGACATTCAGAGAGAGATAGGCCATTATCGGACCGCACAGACCATCCTAACTACATCACTCACTTATATTGTGCCTTGGCAAGGCCCCACCTCATAGGTGAGCAATCGGGAGAGTTCGAAATGGCAGAGAAACTTGTTCGAAAGAGAAAGCGGAGTTGGGAGGAAAGGAGATACTGGTGGATTTCATCGAAAGGCATCCGGAAGAGAAGACGAGGGGATACTACGAGCGGTTAGAGAGGGGTCACAAAGCGCGAGCGCTGCAGGACCATTTCAGGGAGATGCACGAACGGCGACTGGTCGGGACCTACGGGACGCCGTCGCTAGACAATGCAATCTTCGAGCATTTCCACTGCATGGTGAAGGGAGACGAGGCGAAGTTCGGGATTCCGAAGTACGCAAAGGAGCCACCGAGAAAGGATTGGAAGAGGTTCATAGAGTCCGTCAGCAGGGGAGGATACATGGTCCTAGACGATGAGGGGACTGTGGAAGACGAGGAAGGTTCGAGAAGAGGATCGGCGGGGTCAGCCAGAACCATACTCCTACATTTGGCCGCGCCAAATGGGGACATTTTCCTATTCGACCTGGGAACGTATGGGAAGAAGAACGGGCCGAAGTTGAACCGGTTGCCAAAGGCGGTGCAAACCCTAGTAAGAGAGAAGTCGACGATAAAGGTGGGATCGGCGATCCACGACGATGCGGAGAGGATCATCGGTCTGGAGACCCCCAACCTCCAGGACATGCAGATGGTCTACATGGCTATGACAGCGCCAGACGGGTTGGGACTAGTAGAGGACGCAGGCCATTGTGGAGTGGTGACGATGGGCCAGCTAATGGGGCTCGTATGTCACAAACCAATGGACTGGAGTAGATTCAGAGAGGAGTACAGAGCGGAGTTGGCAAACTCGCTGAAGTTGGGAGCGAGACCGGGGAAGCAAGAGGTGTATCAACTCCGGAGAGGAGCGATAAAGGTATATCAGAAGCGATATATCCTGCAGGAGGACTGGATAATGATAGGTTTGCTAAACCTATTCATGACCGTGGTTATCGAGAGAGAACCAACGGCATTCCTGCTATTGGGATCACCCCTGAACTACAGAAGAGCCTTCAAAGTGGCTTTCGAGGGTCTGGTAGACCACCCGGGGCTGAAGGGCAAGTCGGTATACTATAATTGCCGATATCTAGTAGACGGGGAGGTGGATACGCCATATCAGAGGTGGGAGCAGCTAGAGGCGGATAGACGAGAGGCGAAGCGATTGGAAGAAATCGCTAGGCGAGAAAGGAGGGAGGCAGAAGAAAGGGAGGCGGAAGCTGGAGGAGAGAGCTATGGATTCGAGGAACAGGTGGCCTTAGACGAGCTACACTGGACATCAGGGAGTTCGGGCGAGTCTCTAGGGCGAGAATTGGGGTGGACGGTGGGATCACCGAAACAGTCGACATCGGGATTGCAGATGATGCCCATACCAGTGGGCGCCGAGGGCGATTTCGCGCAGGGAAGGCCATGGGAACTGGAAGGATGGAGAGTCACGGGCGAGAGCCAAGGTGGGAAGGGTCACAGTGGATCCACCGGGATACCGGGATTGGAGCCACTCACAGAGGAGGACGAGGATGACGACGAGTTCGGAGAGATGCCGCCCATCGGGAGGATCGGCCACTCGGACACGGACTGGGTTGGCGGGGGGGGGGGGGGGGGGGGTGGTGACGGCCAGCGGGGCGAGGGCCTTCTGGGATAGACCCGGCAAGCGGGCCTGGGTGCATGAGGAGCCGGCAATGGATTTCGCGGGGAGCACCATCAGGTTGGGCGAGCAACCGGGAACGGCACCATGGGTAGTATTCGGAGAGAGATGCCCGGGCGGGGCGAGGAGATAGACGTGGACAGGGACGCTAACGTCCAGAAGTTCGCTTACCAGCGACTCCACAGACCGAGGAAATCGCTTGGGACAAAAGACGACGTGGGGCGGGAGGCATTGGTACTCGGCTGCGAGTACTGCGGGAGGCAAACTCACCAGGAAAGGAGCTGCTTGTACCGATTCCAGAAAGGGACTAGCTGTCTCTACTGCCGCAAGTCGAGTCACAGGATGGGGGCATGTCCACAGTTGCACAAGCGGTGTTCTAAGTGCAACTTCCGGGGGCACTACGGACGCCAGTGCGACTGGATGGACGACAAGGAGAAGTTTAGGATCTTCGAGGAGTGGGCCGATGTCGGCGCCATGACCCGGCAGCGGATGAAGGCCCAGGAATTCCGGTGGGGCTTCTTTAATATTAACCAGGAGGCCCAACTGGAGATCATCAAATGGAGACTTCCGTTTACTTATCAGGAGGTGTCAACAGCGGTGTCGTATGCCGGAGTGATAAATACGCAAAGGTATTTGGACAGGTGGACACCACAGAACCGAGGAGAGTTCAGCGATTTCTTGGCGGAGCATGTGCCGCGGGCTATGAAAGTGATCCTATGGGACGCCATTAGGGGGAAACAACAGGGCCATTCGGAGGGGCCACCCGCGAAGCGATACCGGGAGCTAATAACACCAGCGCCCAGGGAGTCGACGACAGGAATCAGAGAGGTGATGGCGAGGATCAGGAATCTAAAAGGGGATAAGAGCAAGGGAGCGGCAACGGCCAGGAAACGACCGAGGGAGGAGGACGACAGAGGGAAGGAGTTGAGATGGTTCCCAAAGTCAGGTGAAACGAACTAGAACTTAGGTGTGGAGATGCCTGGAAGGCGCCACATGTGCAGTAATACGAACTCCTAAGTGCAAATTTAATTAAAAGTGTAATTAGTATGTACGTATGAAATAATCATTAGTATATAGTCACATAGCAAATATAATCAAAGTAAGTACTATAGTCATATAACCTTTTCCAATTAGCTACTGGGACTGGGGACCAATTGACTATGACAGGACGAGACATTAGACGACTTCACACTTCTTGAGTGCGACGGCACAGGAGGGGAGGGTGAGGCTCGCCAGGAGTGAGTGGGCTAGTTAGAGGTTGAGTATAGAACGCATGGAGGGAAGGCGAGTGCAATTCAAGTGTGGGGGGGGAGGAGTAAGAGGTAGAGTGATGGACAAGGAGGTCCGAGGGTTAGAGTGGAAGAAGAGTTAGAGTCAGTTAGAGTGGAGTTAGAGTGGAGAGAGTAGTGGGGAAGTAAAAATTGTGTGAGAAATCCACAATCGTCTCGACACGGGATGCCAGATGTCTTGGTGCAAGGTAGACGAAGTTGCACCAAGAGAGGGTAGCGATATCATACCCATAGGGAGCGGCCTGGAAAGCCGGCTCCAAGAAAGAGAATTCCACCACACACCCGATAGTAGATCGGGATCCAGCGGAATTGAAGCGCACTCGCTGGTGATGCTATCTTCTCACCGGGAAGATAGCATGGGGGGGAGTGTGAGCGGATTCAATTCCGCCCACCACCCCATAAAGTTGGGAAGTGGCGCCTTTTAGCAATATTGGGGATATGAGGTTAATCCCCAATTAACCTCGTATCACACACCCAATAAACGGGGACAACAAACCCCGAAGGGCCACACAAAGGGAGGTCAGAGGTTAAACCTCTGGGAGAGGAAAGTGACAGCAGCGGGGGGGGGGGGGGAACACTCCCACAGAGGTGAGAGCCGAGAATTCGGTTATTGGCCAATCAGAGCCAGGAAATGCATCCGATAGGTACAAGGGCCACAAGTAATGTAGCTAACCAATATATATTACCGGTCAATATCTATCAGTAGTTCAGTTATCTCAGTCAAACAGGGCCGTACGGTGACACTTTAACACCGTCACCACCGTCACCAAGTAATATCATCATATCACATAATACCGGTCAACTGTGCTATCTGTTATCTCAACTTATACCGTATACTATATCATATTATCGAACTGGATTAACAATATTGGAAGAACTATAACAACAATAAACTCTTTTCATTCGCACGGTGGGGACGCGTAAATAAACCAAAACCGGTCGGGATCCCCTGATCCCGTCACAACTAGTATCACACGGGTTAATCACACCAAATACCAGTAATTCAACAGCGGTAGGCCTAACGGTACCGGTATTTGTAGCACGTCCTACTGTACTATACTACAGTACAGTGGGACCTGCCCTGAACCTATATTAATTAAGTGATATTATTTATATCACTTAGTAATATTTACTGAAAAAGTAACAGTAGGCCTAATATTGATCAAAATAAACAAAAATTACATAGATAACGTAGATAATGTACCGGTATATGATTAAAATTACATAGATAACGTAGATAATGTACCGGTATATGATTAAAATTATATATCGTGGTAAATTCCTAAATTTTGTTGTTTATTTGTGATTTTCATTAAGATTAACTCTCTCTATCGTCTATAACAGAAGGGCTATACTGCAATAGAACAATCCTTGCGTTCTATTATCGGTCAGCAACTGGGATGAAGTAAAAAGTTAATTGATTTCGTAAAAAAAATTAAATTTCTTGATAAATAAATATTGTTCTTTATGAAAACATAATATGTTGTCTAATTAACGAAATTTAATGATATTTAGCTCATTTGGAAGCCACACATTCCGGCAATATAAATATGTAAATAAATCGTAATAAAACTCAAGGGAAGTTTATGTAATCAGATGGCGTTCTGATTACGTTGCGGCACTCTTACTAAGAGTTTATGTGGATAGAAGGCCAATAGAGTATTTCCTTACATTCTCACTTGATGTTTCAACCCCCGGGACGTCCTACACCCTTGGGAGTGCAGATACAACAATTGGAATCGCAATACATAAGGAATACATGTCATAAATAAATAAAGAATGTATTTCGGAAAAGTATTTATTTAAACCTCAAGCATATAACTAAATCGCTTTCCAATATTAAAGTTATGCTTCAAATTATCATTTTATACATTTGAATATCTGTTTAGACTGGTTGCCATGGTAACTAGAGCTAATTTTATCTAAAAGTTGGTACTTGTTCGCGCTTTTAGACCTTTAGCAGTTTAACCTGCCAATTTTAGTTGTCCTCTTGTTTATAAATCGACTTTAGCCTTTATCAATTACCTAGTGTACTGAAGTTACATCAGCCGAAGCCAGTCCGTGCGCGGCGTATGACCCACGGTGTGGGAGACTGGATTCGGATTCCTTGAGAGTTATTGCAGTGTCGACCTACTGTATTATTCGATTGATCGTTACTATATAATCTCTGACAACTATACTTACTTTCGGGGAAATATTAACAGTTCCTTTAGGACGTGGCGCTTTAAGTATAAAAACAGAGTTATGACTTATACTAATCACAACTAGATGGCCACAGAGTTTCGTAAATAGCGCATTCTTTAGGAGATGCTTTATTAACCTTCACACTACTTCACACGACTTCACACTACTTCACACTAATCTGCCGACCGTCACTGAATTTGATCATGTATAAGGAGGATTGCAAGTTGCAACTGACACACGTAGGGATTATGAAATAGCATTTAATTCACACAAAACCACTATAATTTAAGTAAGTTAAAAGTTAAGTTTAAGTTAAGTTAAGTTTATCTCTTTTATTCATTAAAACTCATAGTTAAGATAAATAACACATGAGGCAGTCTACATTAAGAGTAGACTGATAATCAAAATGAATAAGCGTCGTAGGGCCAAGGTGTTGCTTCGCAGCACCTGTACGTACAGTATGTAAGCTACTATAAAGTAATATACTTAAATTCAAGCTAACCAATTATAGCACAAACAAATTATAATAACTGAATAAAACATATGTAAATTTATATTAGCATCTATTTGTTAAGTTACCTCTTCCATTGCATATTTGGTTTGGTATATTTTCCATAATTTCGCCTTGAATTTTAATGAAGCAGCACCCGATACATTTAACGGTAGCTTATTCCATAATTTTATGAGAGATACTATGAGGCTGTCATGGCCGTGTTTGTTTTTCGTTTTAGGTATGACTATATTGTTAGTGCGTTGGTTAATTTTCTGATTTTTGTTTGAATGAAAGGGTAAGTTTAAATTTTGGTAGGGCTTAGATATGTTATGTATGTATTTGTAAAAATAAATTAAAGCGAAATATTCTCGTTGGGCAGATAATAATGGGACCTTAGCTTTTTGTCGAAGTTCTGTACCTGTCGTGTCCCTTATTTTTTTTCCAAATATTAAGCGAAGTGCATAATTTTGTACCTTTTCAAATTTATACAGTATGTCTTTGTAACCATGTTTTCCATGCAATGATACCAGTAATTGACTACAGTAGTTATGATAAGGTAATGTTAGAGCTTTGTATATATTTAATTTGGTTCTATTAGTTAATTGCCCCTTAATACTGCGTAAACTAGAAATGCTCAAGGTCATCTTTTGTAATTAATTATCTATATAATTCTTCCATTGTAATTTGTTATCTATTTCTACTCCTAAGTACTTTACTGATTTTGATTGGCTTATCGGTATTGCAGTTCCAACATTTAGTTCTATTTGTTCAGGTGTGTTTCGTTCTTTAGGGGATAAAAGTAAAAATTCCGTTTTTGATGGATTGAGTTTAAGGTGGTGAAGTCTGAATGTATCATTTAGTTTTATAACTTCCTGTTCCAATTTTTGTGATGCTTTTTTTGGATTTTTGTCTGTTGTAAATATAACTGTATCGTCCGCATATTGTATCAAATCTGTGGTGCTGCTTAAGTCGCAGTTGCTACCGGTAAACTCTATTCCTCTTACCTCAGTAATCAAGAAGATTGAGGGGTTTATGATTATTTATCGGTATTCTCCAAATATAACAGCAATATCCATTAATATAACAACAATTAATAAAAGACCGCAAACAGAAGTAAAATAATGCGGTGAACAGTCAGTATGTGTTACTTATGTAGTTATGAAATGTGCAACGTAATGCATTGCATTTAGCCAGTTAATAGATTTACGTTCTTATAATCAAGGCCATCTGATGTTCCTAGGCCAAAGTCTGAAACTTCTACACAGAAGCACAGAAAATTCTGAGTTATTTCTGATGCTCAGAAAATAGTAAACAAAGACCGTAATGCATTGCGCGAGTTTCCATAGGTTTCTGTTAGACATAAAGTGAAAATTGCTCTGATTGGCTGAATAAGGCAGAACAAAGAACCTCCACGTTCACAAAGAATCAGCTGACAGATTTCGTCATCTTGATTCTAATTCCTTCCCGTCGCGTAGTTGAATAAATTTAGGGCTATTTTAGAGTATTCTGCGCATCGCGTAAAATGACTTGTTATGTCCGCAAAAGCTTTTACAGTACCCGGTGTTATTTTTTTGTGCTCTTTCTATTTTCGACTGTGTTCGTTTGTGTTCGGCAGTTTTGAATTGCGATGGGATAATAGCTGCATAAGTTGCCAAGTTTGTTGGCAGTATTCGTCTCTGCCCGTGATTTCCGATTGCGGGAGCATGGCTACAGGTTTCCTTAGTAGGACATGCGCGGGTGTTAGCACTTCTAGGGAGTCGGGACTCGATGAGACTGGCATAAGCGGTCTCTCGTTAAGATAGGCGGCGATTTCTTCCATTAACGTCCGCAAAAGTTCGTCGGTGAGATACGCTCGGCACGGCACTATAAAGTGAAATGCGGTCTTCACGCTCCCTATTAGTCTCTCCCAACTTCCTCCTCACCAAGGGGCGTCGGCGGTGTTGAAGGTCCAGCTAGATGCCGTTACCCTTAGCTGATCATCCACCTGTCTTTGGTTCCAATCTTTCACGTAAGCTTTAATCTCATTATTGGCGCCAATGAAGTTCGTTCCTTTGTCGGATCTCATAGTGTTGCTAGTCCCGAAACAAGCGATCTGTCGGCGTAAACTCAGTATGAAGCTGTTGGTAGATAGATCGTTCACCATATCTAGATGGATCGCTCTACAAGTCATACAGACAAAGATGACACACCATCGCTTGACTATAGTCCTAGCACGATATACTTCAATAGGGCCAAATAAATCCACACCAGTATTAGTAAAGGGTGGTTCATAGAAGCTTACTCGTTCCCTAGGTAATTCTGCCTCTCGCTATGTTAAAGGCCTACTAAATGATTTCCTACAGGGTATACAGTTCCTAAGAACTTGGTTCAGAGCTCTACGGGGCTTATGGAAATAATAGCGAGTTCTAATTTCGCTAAGAACTCGTTCTCTACCAGCATGGTAAAGTCTACTGTGAATATCTACAATCATCTTGATTTGTATTTCAAGATTTCTAATGAGTATGGGAAATTTAGTGTCAAAGGACAATGGAGCATTAGTTAATCTCCCTCCGACATGTATTAACCCATCTATCATTGTGCTAGAGAAACGATCCCTTAAGTGCATCTGTGGATTTCTCAACAACAGGAAATACTTATCGGAATCTTCGTAGCATTGCAGGAGTCTCAGTATCTGCTTATTAGTATCCTCATGCTCTTGGAAACTGATCTTCTCAGTCAGAAACCTATCAGACACTTTATAAGTGGGAAGGTCTTTAATAACATGGACCTTTTCGGATATCATTGGAGCGGTATCACTAGCGATCTTCGTCCTGGAATAGTGATGATGGAAACATCTTTTAAGATACACAACAGCCTTGCAAAGCCGATTCCAGGAGCTATAGTGATCTATTGCTCTCTGTAGGATAGGGGAGAGTCCTTGCGAGACATCTGGTGTTCCAGATTTCCAGTCTCTTTCTCTAATTTCTATAACGGATCTAGTCGTAATGGGTGAGTTTAGATCCACAGCGTCGTCCACGGAGGTGTGTAGTACAGACACATCTATCACGGGTTTAAATAACTTTGATTTACTCGTCCGGGTTTTAGGTTTGACTTTCTCCGCTCCCTTGGCTTGTCTAATCTCCGCCGTGGTGAGATGAGGGGGCCATTCATCCTCTTCTTTACTTAGGAAGTCGGGTCCACCTAACCAGTCTGGAGTATCTATCAGTTCTTGAGGGGTTGCTCCTCTAGAGGCGATGTCAGCTGGATTAATCGTCCCAGGGCAATGTCTCCATTGATCTACATTAGAGCGACTGAGTATAATGGCTACTCTGTTGGTAACGAAGACGCTGAACTGGCAGACTTCATTTGTTATATACTCCAGAACGAGTAAAGCATCAGTCCAATAGACAGTTTTCTCTAGTGGGTAGTCGATCTGTTCTGTTACATTCCGGCCGATGGCTGTAGCATATAGAGCCGCCTTTAACTCCGCTCTAGGAACTCGTAGTTTGTTGTTTATTAGGGCCTTAGAGGCGACCAAGGCAACTTTAATTCCATCTGGAGTTTCAACCCTCAGGTAGGCTACTATACCTATTCCCATATCGCTGGCGTCTCCAAACACATGGAGTTGATAGGAATACGTGGGGAGAACGTGACCAAAATATGAACAGGAAATCTTAAAGTTCTCGATCGATGGTAGAGAATCTTCCCATTTCATCCACTTCTTTAGTAGTTCTCCCTTAAGTGGATCATCCCACGAGTGGTTTTCGAGCCACATTTGTTGCACTAAGCTCCGAGCAACTAATATAACTGGGCTAATAAATCCCAATGGATCGAAGTAAGTGCTCAGGATACTTAGACAAATCCGTTTAGTTCTAACTGGATTATCTCACTGTTTTAACTGAAAAAACAAGATATCTCTCTCCGTGACCCATTTTAATCCAAGCGTCTTGGTTTCCGGAAGGTCCAGATGAGGTCCAGATCCATAACACCTCGGTCTTCTACCGGGATCGATTCCAGAAACTCACGGGAGTTACTAGTGAATTTGGTTAGCCGAAATCCACCACGTTGCAAGCACTCTACCGTTCCCTTGGCAACATCAATGGCTTCTTCCACCGATGGGAGGGACTTTAAATTGTCGTCCATGTATATATCCCGTTTGATGTTGTCGATAACCGCTTTAGAGAAGGCGTCTCGGTTGTCATCGGCAGTGGTAAGCACTACCAAACAAGCATTCGAGGGGCTCGAGATGATCCCGAAAGCCTGGATGGTCATCCAGTACTCCACCGGTTTTCGGTTGAGGTCTCCTTCAGGCCACCACAGAAATCGTAGGCTGTCTCGATCCCTATCCAGCGCCTTGAGTTGTAAGAACATGCCTTCTATGTCCGAAGCGAATGCTATAGAATATTGCCGCAGTCTTAGTAATATTCCCAACAAAGATTGGAGTAAGTTGGGTCCCGGCAACAGTTCTGAATTCAGGGATTGACCCATGTAAAGGGTGGAGCCGTCAAACACTACCCGGACTTCGTTGGGTTTACTGGGCTTAGGAACGTAATGATGTGTTAGATAATACGTTCTCTCTGTTATAGGTGTTTCTTCCGGAACTCGCTCCGCGTATCAATAAATTTCTTCAGTTGGGTTTTATACATTTCCCTGGCTTGAACGTTAGCCGTCAGACGCCGATGTAGTTGTGCGATTCTCTTTTCTGCTAAAGGTCGGTTATTTACGAAGCAGGGTTCTCGCCGTTGGAACGGAAGACCAATCTCATAGCGACCTTCGTCCTTCAGATAACGTGTAGTCGTTTCCTGAATCTGCTTGGCTCTCTCTTCCTCGACAGACAAGGCTTTGTCGTAGGAATTAGGCTCTACGGCTTCTTGAGTAAAGAATCGTACGGCATGTTCATCGCGGATTTTGTTATTGTATCGATCTATTACTTCATTTAATTCATCGTTATAGGTAAATTGTCCACCATGTTGATTGATGAGATGGCATAGGTTGACTTGGTTTAACCAAGTTTGGTTCTCAGTGAGAAGATCGATGGTATTTTCTTCATCATATAAGTGGTTGATGTCGTCGTTGTCTGAGGAGTATGGAGTTTCCTCAGTTGGGGTTTCTTCCTCACTGATTTCTTCATCCCATTCACTCACCTGATGTATTCTTTCATTAGGGAGTCTTTCCATTAAGGTCCTACGGGAAGGTCAAGTGAAGTACCAACCTACTCTCGTTCCTCCCGCATACGTCTGCAGTGGTTGCGGTCGAGCAGGCCGTTTTTCTAATGTCTCAAGCGCTTCGTGCACATTTTGGCCGAGTAAGATCTGCACCCCTGGATAATCTGTGTTGAATCTAGGTATACTATGTTGCTGGGTAAAATGGTCTTCATCCCAGTTGTAAGGCTCCACTTGGCTAGTAGCAAAGTTCTTTATCGCCACCATTTTGACCGACCTTACACTATGTCCTCCTAGTTCATCCTGGGGAGTGGACAACGCACCCACGTAGTAATCTGTGGCTACGGGTGGATTTCCAAACCTGCATAATTCCGGAAAGGTTCAACTTGGTTCGGAACTTGGGTTGTCCAGTAAAGATGTCTTCGGCTAGTTCTTTATCGATAAAGGTGCCTGTACTGCCGGAGTCAAGGAGGGCGTTTACTATCAAGCTCTTCCCTATCCCATGGACCCTCAGTTGCACTACAGGGAATTCTTGGATCCCGACCGATGAAGTTGGCGCTTTCCAAGATGGCTGTTGATCCGGAATAGTTATCGAGGATCTTCCGCTTCTGATTCAGTCTCGTACATAAGTGCTCGATACACAGCTGTGTTAATCATATAACAGGATTCATTTTCGTCGGAGAATTCGTCCGTGTAGAATCCCTCCATCTCCAAACTGTGATCAGTGTCGTTCACATCACTGAATTGGACATGTAGTTCAGGCTCACTTACCTGACTCGTGCGGGTTCTGTCAAATTCTGTGTGCAGCAAGATGTGATGTTTCGCGCCGCACTTAGCACACTTCGCGTCTGAGTAACAGGTCCGTCGTTGATGTCCTCGTCTGAGGCATTTATAACACAACCGCTTATCCCACATGACATCACGTCTATCCTTCAGGGATTTCTTCAAGAATTAATCACACCCACTCAAGCGATGTGGCCCATCGCACAATACACATTTGGGTTTGATGTTACTTACTTTAACCTGTGTTGTGTTGTGCACACTTGTTCTTTCTTTGGGCTTTCTTCCATGAATTATCTTAGGAGATGTAGGATGAGTTGTTACCTGTTCTCTCCTGTCACTGGTTCGAGACTTAGATTTACTTACGTCTTTCCTAACTTTATTGACATAATAAGATCTTTCGGTGTCCTTACCGCTGTTCTAATCATAGGAAGTTTGGCTTTCGCCATCGTCCGTATAACACACTGGTGTTACCTTTCTCCTAGTAACGGGTTTTTCGCTTACCTTACTTTCCAGTGACTTCTCTCTGGACTGCTTTAGGAGCTGTAATCTTACCACTCCGTTTAAGAACGACATGAGATCAGCCATGGTGGGGTCTCTTTGTTGCTGGTCCATCATATAGAGAACCTTTTTGTCCCAGCGAGTACCTACTCCACCCTTTGGCAAAGTAGATGCTATGGCTCCAACAACCATAGAACTCTGGTATTCTTGAGACTTACCTAACCAATCGAACTGTCTACAGATCTCCTGAATCTCATCGGAAAACTCTATAATCCCGCTGCTAAGAACTTTCGGGGCGCTACTAATTTCGCATATAAATACCTAGCTATGTTAGTCCTATTGCCATACCTGATGTTTAGTGTATCCCAAACTTGTCTTAATCCGTCTGGATGTCCAATAAACTTTAACGCCATTAACTTGGGAGGTCCTTCCAAGCACTCGATGAGGAATCTAAGTTTCTCTCCGTTGGATAGTACAGAGTTCTGTATGTTATCTTCATAATATTCATTAAAAGGTAACCATTTCATCTCATCTCCATTGAACTTGACGACCTCTCCCACCTTTACCGCTTGACGGGCTTCGGTTCTAGCCATTTGACGTGTAAAACTTTCTTGAGCCATCGTATTATTTAATATCGAGTTATCGGTATATAAATTTCTAGGATTATGATCAGATCTGTATGGGATATCATTATCAACAGGTGTATCGTTACCCTTAATAGGGTTTACTATAGGAGTTTCTACTTCACTAGCAGTATAGATGCGTGTAGGCTCCACACCTTGCGCATGAAATACTTCAGACCTAACGGGTTGACACATTGTTACAGGGGGTGGTGGTATACCCATTTGTATATTTACTAATTTATCGCGCTCTAAAGCGATACTTTGTTGTACTTCTTGCAACTCTAACCTACTCTCTCTTACTGTTCCCTTTAACAGCTGAACAGTCCCTTCCAATTCTCGGACCTGCTGGGAAGACTGTTTCTTGTTGTCTTCCAGCTGTCCGAGCAGCTGATTCATCCCCCGTCATCCCTCGTCCACCCACTCAACCGCAGAGGCGGGAGCCACCAACATGGTAGCCGGGTGGTGGCGCGTAGGGACGACGGGAGACAATTCATTTATGTCTTGCTCGGCGTCCAGGACTGGGTGTGATTCCGGGGCTTGTCTACTGGGCACAGGTAATTTAGTACTGTGCAAAGGGAATTTAGAGTTAGGTTCTGGAAGTACAGGGGTCTCTATCAATGGAGTGGCTTTACTAATAGGCCTAATTATTTCGGGCTCATCTACTATAGTAGGGAGTCTTTCTACTCTAATAATTTGGTCTGTAGGTTCTTGATTACTTATGTCTACATTAGCTTGTTGCCTTCTCACCGCAGGAGGTAAATTAGGTAACTTCTGACGGTGTGGCACTCTTCTACGTCCGCTTGAACGAGATTTATTACCTCTACCCACGGGATCTGTTGTATCACCTTCATCAGAGGAGGTAAATCCCTGTCTTCTGGGAGTAGATCGACTCAATAGTTGCATCTGAGTAGCTGCCCTTTGTTTATTTAAGTAATCTTGTTTCGCCTGAAGATTCTCCAACTCTAGTTGGGTCGTCGCCTCAGATGTCCTCCGTTCTGCTTCTGCCACTGCCGCTGCTGCCTTTCTTTCAGATTCTGCTGCTGCCGCTGCCGCTGCCGCTTTCCTTTCAGATTCTGCCGCTGCCACTGCCGCTGCCGCTGCCGCTTTCCTTTCAGATTCTGCCACTGCCGCTGCCGCTTTCCTTTCAGCTTCTGCCACTGCCGCTGCTGCCTTTCTTTCAGATTCAGCTGCTGCCGCTGCCGCTGCCGCTTTCCTTTCAGATTCTGCCGCTGCCACTGCCGCTGCCGCTGCCGCTTTCCTTTCAGATTCTGCCACTGCCGCTGCCGCTTTCCTTTCAGCTTCTTCCGCCGCCGCTGCCGCCGCTGTTGCTAACTTTCGGTCTTCTATTTGCCTTTTCTTTACTTCTCCTTCTTGGTCCATAGCGATGAGGATGCTTTCATCAAATTTAGCCTGTTCTGCAGCTAATATTTCCGCATCTAAAGAATCGAACACGAATTTGGCTCCCTCACTATTGGGATGAAGTCCAGCCTGCCATCTTCTGAGTTCTTTGTCACCTATAAATCATTGATAATCCGACAGATAGATGTCAATCGCATCCTTCTTCTGAGGTTTTTCGGATATCGCTTCACCTTCCACATGAGAAAAGGTGGCGTCTGTTGATTATCCGTGGGTCATGCGCTCAGTTAGCTGAACTTTCCATTGTGTCGTTCCCTGGACCTTAACACTCACTCGCTGGAACCAAGTCTTTACAGCCACTTGCAACGCCGTGTCTTGGCTTCTCTTCGAGGCCTCCTCAAAGGCTGAAAGTATTAATCTGATCCGTAAGATTAGTTCTCGCACTTGATAAAGCAGCTCTCCCTGCTCTTGAGGTCCTAGTGATTGTTGAAATAGATGTTCTTCTAATCGTTCCAAGGAGTTGAAGAATCCTTGGACATATCCTGCTGCTGACCTCTTCCATACAGCTGGATCTCGAGTGTCCCTTACTATCCCCATTCGGTATAAGTCTTCCCAGGCAGCTTCCGATAAGTTAAACGGATAATATCCATTAATATAACAACAATTAATAAAAGACCGTAAACAGAAGTAAAATAATGCGGTGAACAGTCAGTATGTGTTACTTATGTAGTTATGAAATGTGCAACGTAATGCATTGCATTTAGCCAGTTAATAGATTTACGTTCTTATAATCAAGGCCATCTGATGTCCCTAGGCCAAAGTCTGAAACTTCTACACAGAAGCACAGAAAATTCTGAGTTATTTCTGATGCTCAGAAAATAGTAAACAAAGACCGTAATGCATTGCGCGAGTTTCCATAGGTTTCTGTTAGACATAAAGTGAAAATTGCTCTGATTGGCTGAATAAGGCAGAACAAAGAACCTCCACGTTCACAAAGAATCAGCTGACAGATTTCGTCATCTTGATTCTAATTCCTTCCCGTCGCGTAGTTGAATAAATTTAGGGCTATTTTAGAGTATTCTGCGCATCGCGTAAAATGACTTGTTATGTCCGCAAAAGCTTTTACAGTACCCGGTGTTATTTTTTTGTGCTCTTTCTATTTTCGACTGTGTTCGTTTGTGTTCGGCAGTTTTGAATTGTGTTCGGGTGTGTTCGTGTGGGTTCGCTTGTGTTCTGTAAAAATAACTATCCCTATTTTCACTTGCAGTCAATGTGCGCCACTATCTGATTTTGAGAATGAGAAATAGTTTTGAATGCAATGTTTTTTTCGCCCTAAATTTTACTTTATAGCCTATATAGTTGTTACAATGAAGTGCGTGGTTTTTTTAGAAATCCGCCATCTATCCATGGCAGTATTCATTAATACTACTTTCAACCAGGTTGTACACTGGTGGTATGCTGATATAGGATGACCTATTTGCTGATTCAAGATTGATACAATTTATTAGAGTCCAATAAAAGTTCATTAGAGTAAAATAAAAGTTTATTCGAATAAGATTAAGTGAAATAGGAAATAAACATAATAAACTAAATACATCATGATCAACCCACGTAACTAAGATCCATATATCATTATGAATTAAAGAAGAAAATAATAAAAATAGTGCATGTAGAGCACTGAATCACCTACTGGATTTGTGCCCCCACAACTCCCTATCACTCATGACATTTGCTAGATTATCGTAAGGCCGGTGTCCTTTAAGATGCGTCTCAAGAAAGTCATTGGCTGTCCACCATGCTTATTCACTCCATGAGGCTGCCAAAGCACAATATTATGCACTGGCTGGTCCTTACGGCGAAAGCAATGTCCTGCAAAGCGGAGGCGGCTTTGTTCTAGTATCAAGCTTGGGAGAACCAATGAGACACCTCCAATGTTATACACTGTCTGGTTGGAAATGTGTGCATTATACTTGACACAATAAACCCGGCGTAGCATTCTTGTGAATGTGTCATCCAGAGATTTGGTGTCCTCAGCAGTTAGAGCCCAGCATGGACTCCCATGGAGGAGTACAGGAACTACTGCTGCTCTAAATAATCGGACCTTAAGTTTCCGATTACTTCTATGTGACTTCCAAATCCTGGAAAACCTATTCTAGGCTGTCCATGCCTTTCCATTACGTATTCGAAGGTCCTCGCCTGACTTACGGATCCATGATCCCAGGTAACAGAAGTCGTCCACATGCTCAAGCATACCATCACTTGAGTTTATGCTCATCCGATCAGAGAATTGCTGAGGACTTTCAAAGTTAACTGTCAAAATTGTGGTCTTTTTGGAGTTAATAAAAAGACCAACACTAGAAGCAGCATGTTCTAATGAGCTGAGGAGCCGTTGGGCTCCCTCTAGTGATTCTGAGAGTACTCCTAAGTCATCAGCAAAGTCTAGATCAGTTAGGTACTTGGCAGGATTTCCTCGAATTCTGGAGCCAGTAGGTGGAGTTACTGTCACCCCATCATCATTATGATGATCTAAGGACATGCGTAGAACATAGTCAACAACAATTATGAACAAGAATGGCGCAAGTGTGTGTGACGGGATCCGAGAATCCCAACCGGTTGTTTTATTTACGCGTCCCCGCCATGTGTGAAAAGAGTTTGTTGTTGGATTGAGAGTTCTGATGTTGTTGATCGATATGTATAAATATAATAATAGAGTAAAGCATAGACACAGTTAATGGATTGTAGGATGTAAAAATACCGGTAAAACAATTGGTGATGGTGGCGGCAACGGTAATAAAAGTTACCGTTCTGCCCTAACTGAACTGACTAAGCTAAGTGAATGAATGAGAAACGTCAATAGGTAATATACTGCTCTAGGTTGGCCGTATTACTCAGCGGATGCCTGCCCCCCATTGGCTAGTAACCTAATTCTCGCCTCCCATCTCTCTGGGAGTGTTTTCCCCCGCTACTGTCACTCTCTCTCTCTCCCGGAGGTGTAACCTCTGACCCCCATTGTGTGTGGCCCTTTGGGGTTTGTCGTCCCCGTTTATTGGGGGTGACACAAGGTTGATTGGCAATCAACCTCGTACTCCCCAATATTGCTTAAAGGCACCGCTTTCCCAACTTTATGGGGTGGTTAGCGGAATTGAATTCGCTAACACTCCCCCCCATGCTATCTTCCCGGTGAGAAGATAGCATCAACCTCTAGTGCGCTACAATTCCCCTGGATCCCGATTTACTATCGGGTGTGGGGTGGAGTTATTTTTCTCGGAGCCGGCTTTCCAGGCCGCTCCCTATGGGTATGATATCGCTACCCTGTCTTGGTGCAACTTTATCTATCTTGCACCAAGACATCTGGCGTCCCGTGTCGGGCCGATTGTGGGTTTCTCTCACACAATTTTTGTTTCCCCAACACTCTCACCACTCTAACTCGGCTCTAACTGACTCTAAGCTCTCTTTCACCCTATCTCTCGGACCTCCTTGTCCCTCGCTTTGCCTCTTGCTTCTCCCCCCCCCCCCCACACTTGAATTGCACCCGCACTCTCTCCGCGCTATTACTCAACCCCTATCTCAACCCACTCACTCCTGACGAGTCTCACCCCCCCTCCTGTGCCGTCGCACTCAAGAAGTGTGAAGTTGTCCAATGTCTCGTCTGTCATAGTCAATTGGTCCCCAGTCCCAGTAGCTAATTGGAAAAGGTTATATGACTATAGTACTTACTTTGATTATATTTGCTTATTTTAACTAAACTAACGATTATTACATACGTACATACTAATTGCACTTTTAATTATTTAAATTTTGCACTTAGGAGTTAGTACTTCTCATGTGGTGCCTTCCAGGCATCCCACATTCAAGTTCTAGTTCGTTCCACCTGACTTTGGGAACCATCTCAACTCCTTCCCTCTGTCGTCCTCCTCCCTTGGTCGTTTCCTGGCCGCTGCCGCTCCCTTGGCCTTATCTCCCTTCAGACTCCTGACCCTCGCCGTCACCTCTCTACTAATCCCCGTCGTCGACTGCTTGGGCGCTGGTGTTATCAGCTCCCGGTATCGCTTCGCTGGTGGCCCTTCCGAATGGCCCTGTTGTTTCCCCCTAGTGACGTCCCATAGGATCACTTTCATCGCCCACGGCACATGTTCCGCCAAGAAATATCTGAACTCTCCTCGGTTCTGTGGCGTCCACCTGTCCAAATACCTCTGCGTATTTATCACCCCGGCATACAACGCCCTGACGACGAGTGGGCCTCCTGGTTAATATTAAAGAAGCCCCACCGGAACTCCTGGGCCTTCATACGCTGCCGTGTCATGGCGCCGACGTCGGCCCACTCCTCGAAGATCCTAAACTTCTCTTCGTCGTCCATCCAGTCGCACTGGCGTCCGTAGTGCCCCTGGAAGTTGCACTTCGAACACCGGTTGTGCAACCGTGGACACACCCCCATCCTGTGGCTCGACTCGCGGCAGTAAAGACAACTAGTCCCTTTCTGGAATCGGTACAAACAGCTCCTTTCCTGGTGGGTTTGCCTCCCGCAGTAATCACAGCCGAGCACCAATGTCTCCTGCCCCACGTCGTCTTTCGTCCCAAGCGATCTCCGCGGTCTGTGGAGTCGCTGGTAAGCGAACTTTTGGACATTGGCGTCCCTGTCCACATCTATCTCCTCGCCCCTCCCGGGCATCGTCTCTCCGAATACTACCCGTGGTGCCGTTCCCGGTTGCTCGCCCAACCTGATGGTGCTCCCCGCGAAATCCATCGCCGGCTCCTCATGCACCCAGACCCGCTTGCTGGGTCTATCCCAGAAGGCTCTCGCCCCACTGGCCGTCACCATCCTCCCGCCAACCCAGTCCGTGTCCGAGTGGCCGATCCTCCCGATGGGTGGCATCTCTCCGAACTCGTCGTCATCCTCGTCCTCCTCTGGGAGTGGCTCCAACCCCGGTATCCCGGTGGACCCACTGTGTCCCTTCCCACCTTGGCTCTCGCCCGTGATTCTCCATCCTTCCAGCTCCCCTGGCCTCCTCAGTGTATAATCGCCCTCGGCGCCCGCTGGTATGGGCGTCGTCTGCAATCCCGATGTCGACTGCTTCGGTGATCCCACCGTCCACCCTAATTCTCGCCCTAGAGACTCGCCCGAACTCCCTGATGATGTCCAACGAAGTTCGTCTAAGGCCGCCTGTTCCTCGAACCCGTAGCTTTCCCTTCTTGTTTCCTCCTCCCTTTCTTCTGCCTCCCTCCTTTCTCGCCTAGCGATTACTTCCAATCGCTTCGCCTCTCATCTATCCGCCTCTAGCTGCTCCCACCTCTGTTATGGCGTATCCACCTCCCCGTCTACTAGATATCGGCAATTATAGTATACCGACTCGCCCTTCAGCCCCGGGTGATCTACCAGACCCTCGAAAGCCACTTTGAAGGCTCTTCTGTAGTTCAGGGGTGATCCCGATAGCAGGAATGCCGTTGGTTCTCTCTCAATAACCACAGTCATGAATAGGTTTAGCAAACCTATCATTATCCAGTCCTCCTGCAGGATATATTGCTTCTGATATACCTTTATCGCTCCTCTCCGGAATTGATACACCTCTTGCTTCCCCGGTCTCGCTCCCCACTTCAGCGAGTTTGCCAACTCCGCTCCGTACTCCTCTCTGAATTTACTCCAGTCCATTGGTTTGTGACATACGAGCCCCATTAGCTGGCCCATCGCCACCACTCCACAATGGCCTGCGTTCTCTACTAGCCCCAACCCGTCTGGCGCTGTCATAGCCATGTAGACCATCTGCATGTCCAGGAGGTTGGGGATCTCCGGACCGATGATCCTCTCTGCATCGTCGTGGATCGCCGATCCCACCTTTATCGTCGACTTCTCTCTTACTAGGGTTTGCACTGCCTTTGGCAACCGGTTCAACTTTGGCCCGTTCTTCTTCCCATACGTTCCCAGGTCGAACAGGAATATATCCCCATTTGGCGCGGCCAAATGCAGGAGTATGGTTCTGGCCGACCCCGCCGACCCTCTTCTCGAACCTCCCTCGTCTTCCACGGTCCCCTCATCGTCTAAGACCATGTATCCTCCCCTGCTGACGGACTCTACGAACCTCTTCCAGTCCTTTCTCGGTGGTTCCTTTGGATACTTCGGTATCCCAAACTTCGCCTCGTCTCCCTTCACCACATAGTGGAATTGCTCGAAGATCGCGTTGTCTAGTGATGGTGTCCCGTAGGTCCCGACCAGCCGCTGTTCGTGCACCTCCCTGAAATGGTCCTGCAGCGCTCGCGCTTTGTGACCCCTCTCTAACCGCTCGTAGTATCCCCTCGTCTTCTCTTCCGGATGCCTTTCGGTGAAATCCACCAGTATCTCCTTTCCTCCCAACTCCGCATTTCTCTTTCGGACAAGTTTCTCCGCCATTTCGAACTCTCCCAATCGCTCACCCGTAAGGTGGTGCCTTGCCAAGGCGCAATACAGATGAGTGATAAAGTTAGGATGGTCTGTGCAGTTCGATAATGGCCTATCTCTCACTGAATCTTAGGTTATCGCCTAATTTTCCTACCTAATTTTCTAAACGTGCCAAATTGTACTAAATTTCGTAATTCTGTCCGTTACTTTAATTACGTTCCAGAATATTTCTCCTACTGTTACCATAATTTGTCTAATTTCTAATTTTATTTTATTTTAATATTTAATTTAATCCTACTACTGTGCTATCAGTATTCCGCCAATGGATTATTCTATTTTATAATCCACATTCTGGCCTACTCTGTGGGCTTGTGCAGTACAACAGTATGCGTCGCGTGGCCTACACGATTTATCCAGCTGTACCCACGTGCCCCCCTCTCGCTACTCACTACTAGCTCTACTAACTTCCTAACTAATCTCTACTAACTCTCACTATATTTTATATTATACATACCCTCCTACCACTAACTCTTACTGCTAATGGTACTATACGTACCGTTTTACTAACTTCTCTACTAACTCCTACTACCAGTACTACGTACCCTCTTACTAACTTCTAACTCCACTAACTCTTATTAACCGGTACTACGTACCCTCTTACTAACTTCTAACTCCACTAACTCTTACTAACCGGTACTACGTACCCTCTTACTAACTTCTAACTTCACTAACTCTTACTAACCGGTACTACGTACCCTCTTACTAACTTCTAACTCCACTAACTCTTACTAACCGGTACTATGTACCCTCTTACTAACTTCTAACTCCACTAACTTTTACTAACCGGTACTATGTACCCTCTTACTACTAACTAACTCTCCCAACTAACGGTACTACGTACCCTCTTACTACTAACTAACTAACGGTACTACGTACCCTCTTACTACTAACTAACTCTCCCAACTAACGGTACTATGAACCCTCTTACTACTAACCAACTCTCCAACTAATGGTACTACGTACCCTCTTACTACTAACTCTTACTAACTTCTATCTGCCTACTTACTTACTACGTACCTACTACGTACTATTACTCTCTCTTTCTCTTTCTTTATTTATTTATTTTTTTTATATTTGTGTGTGGGAAGGGCGTCTCGCCCTCAATCCCACCCCCCTCAGTCCAAAACTTGGACGACTAAACTCTACGGTGCGCCCTCTAGAAAGCAGCACTTCCCTACAGCCCTCCTGTAGGTCCTCCTATCTTTCGCTCCTATCTTACCACCTATCCGCACTTCTACCGATCGGACTCTTCCATCCTCATTGGAGTAAGTGCCCACAACTCTCGCCAATCTCCATTGGTTGTTGATGATGGTATCGTCCGTGACGATCACCAGATCACCCTCCTTCAACTCCCTATTTGTATTTCTCCACTTGCTTCTCCTGTGAAGTGTGGGTAGATATTCCTCGACCCACCTCCTCCAGTATTCCGCGCTTATCGCCTTGGCGACTTTCCAACTCTGTCGGGAGTGTATATTGTCTGGGTCTACACCCCGCATGTCAATGGTCGCCGGCCTCTCCATTAGAAAGTGACTGGGTGTCAGCAAATCTAATGACTCTGGGTCATCATTTTCTGGATATAGCGGTCTGCCATTAATGACACCCTCGCACTTCGCTAGTACTGTCCTTAGCACGTCTTCGGTTACCATGTGGGTGTTCATCAACTTCGTCATTAGACGCTTTGAACTACCCATGAGTCTCTCGACGCATCCTAGAGTATGCGGAGCATACGGCGTCCTCCTCTCCCACTTCACCTGTCATCTTCTCATGGCTGCCCTGACTTCCTCCCCTTCCATGATGTCCAAGGCATCTGCCAGCTCGTTCTCTGCCCCCACAAAGTTGGTTCCGTTGTCGGAGTATATTACTGCGATCGTCCCACCTTTGCGGTCTCTGAACCTTTCTAGGGCATTGATGAATGCCGATGCGGTTGCATCTTGGGCGAGTTCTATCCCTACCGCCCGCGTGTTGTTACATACGAAGATAATGCCGTAGCGCTTCTCCGTGTGTCGCATCACCTTAATCTTTATCGGCCCGAACATATCCACACCGCAGTGCGTGAATGGCGGGTCATGCTGTCTCACCCTACTGGCCGGTAGTGGCGCCATCTCCTGTATGGCTCGCTCCTTCTTCGTTCGTCGGCAGCTCTGGCACTGCCCCACTACCGCCTTTACCTTCTTTCTTAACTGTTTGACCCAAAAGGTCCTTCGTATCTCCGTGAGGGTTCGGTTGGTGCCCCTGTGCAATATCGACTTGTGGGAGTCCCAGACGATCTGGTGGACTATCGGCGATCCATTAGGGATGATGATGGGCTTTGGTGGAATGATGATACTGTTGTTGTTCAACACCCTAGAGTTCATTACTAAGATTCCATCATCATTGAGTTGTGGCGACAGCGCGATCAGCTCACTGTCCCGTCGGAGATGCTGTTGTTTACCGACGCGTTCCACCTCGTCGCCGTAATTCTTTCTCTGTTCGTAGCGGATGACGGACTTGGCCGCTCCCTCCAGATCGATGGTTGTTTTATTTTTTATGTCTTTGCCGACTCCCTTGAGGAAATCCCCGAAGCCTCTCAAGTACGCCACTAAATTCTTGGTCTTGTACCAACTTGAGCTGTAGCTAAGGAGTTTTTCCATCGGGTTATCGCACAGTTCTTCCAGTTTTGGTTGCACGTTCCTTATCTCCCTCACCATCTGGCTATATATCTCTTCACCCTCTGAATCTCCTCCCTCTTCCTCTCTGCCGCTCCATATGCCTCCAATGACGCATCGGAGAACATGTGTAGATCCAGATTCGTCATGTCCCCATTCGGGAAATACACCCTTGGCATGCTGTATGTCCCCATCTGTTCTAAACTCTCTGTCCACTTACTCCATTGCTTGCTGATCTCTTCCGGGACCTCTGTATCCCATTCCTCCTTTAGTTTGTATACTTTCTTAAGTATCTGTTTCCCTGTGACTAGTAATGGGGATGCTAGGCCTAGGGGGTCGTATATCCTTGCTATGTACGACACATAGCCCCTCTTTGTCTGGATGTCTGCGCCCTCTTGGCTCAATTGGTACTTCAGTTCGTCTGTCTCTCAGTTCCACACGATCCCTAGTGCCTTCTGTTGGGACTCTATCCTCTTGTTCGCCATGTCCTGTCCCTTGGCTGTCGTGGGATTATCCATGGTCGATTCTGGCCTCCTGTCTTCTATGGCTTTGATAAATTCTTCCGAACTGGATTGGAACTTGGTCAGGTTAAAGCCGGATCCTTTAAGGATGTCGCGAACCTCGCGCCCTTTATCCAGTAGTTCCTTAACCGTGTTTCCTGACTCCATGCCGTCGTCTACATAGAAGCCGCGTCGAATCATATCGACGGCTTTGGCGCTGTATCTCTCTTCTTTCCCTTCTACTGTGTCTCTTACGGCCACAGTCATCGTAAATGAAGACGACTTGGCTCCCATATTCTGCACCACCATCTTGTACATCGGTATTGTCGACGGTTCCTCGTCGCCGTTGTACCATAGGAAGCGCTGACTGTCGCTATCCTCTTCCGTTACACGGACTTGGTTGAACATGCCTTCGATGTCGCAGGTGAAGGCGTGCTTCCCGTTCCTGAATCTAAGTAGGACCTCGATCCCTGAGTTATAGATATTGGGACCCTCCAGCAGATAATCGTTTAGGCATTTGCCGTCGGTCTTGGCCGATGCGTCAACTACCATCCGCAGTTTACCTTTCTTCGGATCTAGAGCCACGTGGAGTGGCAGGTAATAGGTCCTGTCCGTGTTCGGTTCATCGACCGGTAACTCCACGGCCCATCCTTTCTCGACATACTTCCTAATCGTCTTATGATAGTACTCATTCTTTTCGGGGCTCCGTTTTAGCGTTTGCTTCAACTTACGAAGCCTCGTGAGTACCATTCCTTTGTTGTTGGGTAGCGGTAATTTTGGCTGTTTCCATACCATCCCTATGGTATACCGCCCCTCGTCGCATGTCATCGATTCCTTTACGCTTTGTAAAGCCTGTTTATCTTCCACCGAGGTTCTGACCCCGGTCTCTTTCAATCCCTCAAAATCCTGCCTGAGCAGTCTCCTGAGCTGCTCCTCCGCTCCCTCATCTCCCATCTCTCGCATAGTTCCCGCGAACATGCACCCTGATGTCTCCGACATCCTACACGGTATTTTGCTTCTAATTGGGCCGCTCAGCGTCCACCCGAATAGTGTTAAAATCGCCACCGGGTCACACTGCCTGTCTTCGCCGAAGACCGTTTGCATTCTCTCGTGGGCCGTCGGGCAGTCCATTCCTACTATAATGGATACCTTCCTAACGTCCACCTCTGGGATTGAGAAGTCGATACTGTCCAGGAATTTATATTGTTCGACCTCGATGTTGGTTGGTCGCCTGGCGTTGATATTTATCGACTCTATCACCTGGATGGGGTCGATGGTCGCCCCATAGTCGCATCCCGGTGCTATCGCTGCTATCCCGCACCGTCCGGTCCTCATCTCCAGGACCTCATCTTTGCTGGAGATGGTTGTTACCGCCATTCTACTTGGCCTCGTTTTCAATCCTATCTCTTCGGCCACCCAATTCTCGACCAATGTGAAGGCTGCTCCACTGTCGACCAGCATCAGCGTGGTTACTGATCGGTCGCCTTCTCCGATCACCCTCACCGGTACTACCCCGAGTAGTACTGTTCCTCTCTTCTTCGCCCCTACGGTGCTTGTCGCCATCGTCTGTCCTTTGCTTTGACCGAACTTGATTGGTGTTTCCTTGCATTGGTTAGCTCTGTGTCCACTCATCACACATCGAGAACAAATTTCATTTCTCCTCGCGTATTCTACCTGATCTTCCCTGGGTAGCGCTTGCCAATACCTGGAGTTCATGGTCTGATGAAGTGCATTTGTATGTAATTGGCATTTGTTCTTTGGGTTGTAGCCATCCTTATACAGTGCGCTGCATATCGCACTTGCGTTCGTACCAAAGTCCCTACTGTTCTTATTGTTTAGGTTCGGCCTACTGGGCGTGCTGGGGTTATGCTTATTCGTGTTGTTATTTTTCCCCTGTCCGCTCCATGATGTGGTCTTACCCCCGGCTACATGTGGACTAGCAGTCCCCTGCGTCGCCGCGTACGGCAGTGATTGTCTGAGCTTTGGCAATGTGTTTGCCGCGTTATGTTCTGGTTTCGACCTGTGGTATTCGGTCTTTGGTCCCTTTCCCAGGCTATCCTCGCTATAGACTGGGTCCGTTATTAGTTCGGCTTCATAGTTTAAGAAGCTCGACATTTCTTCTAAGCCCGGTTCCGCACCCTTCTTGTCTCGAGTGGAGAAAGCAATCTTCCTCCACTTGTTGCGCAGCCACATCGGCAGTGCCTGCGCTATCGTGGTGATGTTATTAGACGCGTTGAGTTCGTATGGTGAGTCCAGCGTCTTATCAGCACGATTAGCGCCTTCTCAACTTTGTTCGCGAATGTCTTTATGCTAACGGGGTTATCCTGTAGGCCACCCAATGTTATACCTCTCAGGGTCTGCCGGATGATCTTGGCTGGGTGCCCGTACTCCCTGTCTAGTGCCCACCATGCTGTCGTGAAGCCGCCCTCGATGCCCTGGTATTGCCTCACGATGTCGTATGCTGGGCCTCCTGTATACACTTGCAGATATTTTAGGCACTCCGCTTGTGTCAAATTCTTCATTAGTATTTCATTACTATACATGCGCCGAAACTGCAGATACTCCTCCGGCCTACTTCCATCGAATTTAAATGGTTCTACAGGTGGTAACTCGATCCTGGTTTTTAATGCATCGATTAGTGTAGCCATTCCCATCGCTTGTGCTTCCAATGGGTTCGATGGATGCTGTATAGATTCTCCCGTTGGGTGCGGTCCGTTCGTCCTATCTGCTGCCTTTCTTTGACTTGGATATATCATTGGGGGTAGCGGCCCCCTCCATATTTCGGTGTCGCACGATCTGTTTTCGTCCAAGGGGTTCGATGTTCTTATTCCTATTGGGGTATATTGTTGATATTGTGATGGGGGAATGTTTTCATCACTACACTGCATGATTATTGTCATCCCTTTTTGGCTCATATCGCATTTAGTGACATGCCTGATTTAGGAAATAAATAAACGGAAGGTTTTATAATAAAGAATATTTATTTTAGAGGCCATTGGCAATTAACGTTTACATGCTCAGGTGATGAAATTACGCCAAGCGCGCCAGCACAGTAGAATACGGGCTGACGGGCGTTAGTATTACAGCCGCCAAATGAAGGTTTTACCGGCAAAGCCTCATAAAATAACCAAAAGCGACCCAAACCGCTTTCCCACTGTTTAGCCGGGACAGTTTTGTCCCCCCACCAGTATGTTTGATACTGGGGTTGATGTTAATATATTGGGGCCCATGCACCTATCCGCATTAACTCTCCCCTCCCCTGGATATATGTTATGTCCTTGCATGCTGTAGTCATACTGCTGTGCTGGTACCGGTATAGGCCTATCCACTTCTGGCCTACCTGCCGGTATGTACTCGCGACTTCCGGGTTTAATCCCGTCGTCTGCGCTATCCTGTCACCTACATTATCTCTTCCAGCGTGGCCTATGGTATGTGCAGTAAGGCCTACAGTATGTCCTGTAGTCTGTATGTGTCGCTCGGGATCGAAGTTTAACCTTCTCGAATAATCCTCCCCGCGGCTACCGTGTTCTCGATCGGCAGGTGTTTCCCGTCGGGAAGTTTCTCTTCGATCCCCTCTTCTGCTCTCGTCCTCGTACCGGTACATCCTGTACCTCTCTCTCGGCGCGTAGTACGCCTCGTCAGGTCACGTCTCCCCGGGACGACGGCAATCTCCCGGAGTTCGACCCCACTGACTCTCCGTCTCCATCTCTACTACCGATGGCTCGCTATCCATCCTCGCTCTCCTGTCGTTCGCGACGACACTTCTTCTACTCTCTTCCCTTCTTCTCTCTGCAGTGCAGTATCCCCGTTCGTGAGATCTCTCGTCGACCTCCCGGTTAAACTCCACTGTTCTTCTTCCCTCTTCTGATTTGGCTCGACGTCTCGTCGCTCGCCCTCTCGCGACGTCAACCTGCCTCTCTCTGCTCGATCGCACACCGCTGGGGATACTCGTAATCCCCCTACTATTCTCCATCGCCGGGTGCCGCGGTTCACCCAATTCGCCCCGCGCATTATCCGCCGATGCCTGTGGGACACCTTTTGCCCCCCCCCCTCTCGCCGCTGATCTCTCGTTGTGGGGCTCCTGTAGCCCCCCCCCCCCCCCCCCCCCACTCGCCACCTATTACCTCACTATCTCTTGCTTCGCCTCTACACCCCTCTCTAGTCGACACACTAACCCTACTGCGGCTGGGTCCGTTCACCCCCGCCTCTCCCTCTACTACTGTGTGGCCTACCAGGCCCCCCTCGGGTTGACTCAACCCCGCCACTTCCTGCCTACTAACTACGTGGCCTACCAGGCCCTCATTGGGGTTTCTCACCCCCGCCACCTCCTGCCTACTAACTACGTGGCCTACCAGGCCCTCATTGGGGTTTCTCACCCCCGCCACCTCCTGCCTACTAACTACATGGCCTACCAGGCCCTCATTGGGGTTTCTCACCCCCGCCACCTCCTGCCTACTAACTACGTGGCCTACCAGGCTCTCATTTGCCGGGCCATGCACGTCCGCCACGTTTATATTAATTGCACCATTATCAATATTGTCCTCTAGATCAATTAAATTATTTTGCACACCTAAATTAGAAACGGGAATTATTTAATATTCGTATCTGAATTAAATTATTTGAATTATTTTGCGTAATTACATTATTTGAATTATTTTGTATATTCGGGTTTAGATTTAAATTTAAATTATCCGGACTACTTTGTACATTTATATTAGGGTTATTATTTGAATTATTTATATTTAAATTTAAATTAGAATCACCGGATAAAATATTATTCGCTGCAATAAAAGGTTGATTAGAATTATCCACTACGGTACTAATAATATTAACGTTCTCTACTATATTACTATTATTACCCCCCCCCCCCCCCCCCCCCCCCGCCCGTACGGTCACACCAGTCTTGGGTCTGTCGTCCGGTCCCTGAAGTGGGGTATTAATGAATGTTTCCACAGCTCCTGGCTCCTCGTAAACACTACTCGAGCCAGCCTCGCTCTCTGACAGCCCCATCTGCGTCAGTTCCAGTCGGTGCTTCTGTTTTGCCTGGTACTGCATAAGCCCCCTCAACCGGGCGTGCATGTCATCCCGCACACGCTTTCCCGTTCTCTCTCTCTCCCTGTCCTCTCATGAACTCTGCTCGCCCAATTCCGCCTCTCTCGTAACTCTCTCAAGTCGTCTCGCCTCGCGCTCTCTTCGCTCATTCTCCTCTCTCGCCCCACGCTCTTTACGTTCTTTCTCCTCTCTCGCCTCACGCTCTTTACGTTCATTCTCCTCTCTCACCTCACGCTCTTTACGTTCATTCTCCGCTCTCGCCTCACGCTCTTACGTTCATTCTCCGCTCTCGCCTCACTCTCTTTACGTTCACTCTCCGCTCTCTCCCCTCTCGCCTCTCTTGCCGCCTCACGCTCTTCTTGCTCCTTCCTTTCCCTCCTTCCTATTTCTTCACACTCCTTAAAGTTTCTCGCGACCCTCTCGGCCCTCTCTTTATTCTCTCTGGCCACCTCTCTCTCTCTTTCTCTAGTAACGCACTCCCTTCTTCCAACTGTCTCTTGTAATTCTCTCTGGTCTAGCGCCGCCAGATCTATTTCTAGCACCCGTCTTACTTTTGCGGAGGATGTAGCAGACTTATCGGTCGCGACGGACTCCCGCCGCCTTCCCGTCCTACTGACTTTCCCCCGCTTTCTGGAATTTTCGCCGACTGACGAAACCGAATCCTCGGGGTTAACCTCAGATTTCCCCGGGCATCGACTAAGTATGGCCCTATGTACACTACACCAGGCTCCATACCCCTACATTCCCACAGTTCAAACAGTTAGGTGGCGACCCTCTTGCTCTCTCATTGGCTAATTCTCCCTGCCCAAAGCGCACTAAATAATCAAAATGTTTATTCAACTCACCTAGCCGCTTCTCTAGCTTCGCCTGGTCTATCTTGGCCCCTTCTTTGGCTTCCCTCAGTTGCTTTCTGGTCGTGTTGTAGGCTCGTCGGAGCCGGTCGCTGACTCCGATGTCCTCGTCGCCGACGTCCCCTCTTTCTCTCCGTGTTCGGCGTCGTACCGGCGGCCCCACCGTCGCCGTTCCGGTGGGCCGTCCGTCGCCCTCGGCCTGTGGCTGGCCGGCGACATCGGTACGTTGACCACCGTCGTGTGTTGACTCGTCTTCCCTTTCTCTCGACTCGCTCGTCCCTCTTTGTGGTAGACAACCGCCCTCCGCTTGGGCTGCCGGATCGTTCGGGGTTGACGAGTCCGGCGTCCTGGGTCGATACCGTCGCGTCGCGGCCTTGCGGATCGTTTCGTTCGTATCGTCCGGGGTCCGCGGCAGTGTTGTCTCTCCTTCCTGACTCATCTTTAACTTTGCTTATCGGTGGCTGGCAGTCACAGTTTCAGGTAGTTGGACTTTTATTACTGTGACGGGATCCGAGAATCCCGACCGGTTGTTTTATTTACGCGTCCCCGCCGTGTGTGAAAAGAGTTTGTTGTTGGATTGAGAGTTCTGATGTTGTCGTCCCCGTTTATTGGGGGTGACACGAGGTTGATTGGCAATCAACCTCGTACTCCCCAATATTGCTTAAAGGCACCGCTTTCCCAACTTTATGGGGTGGTTAGCGGAATTGAATTCGCTAACAGTGTGTCTCCCTGGTGGACTCCCCATAACACTTCAAATGGTTCTGTGTCACCATCAACAGTAGACACAAATGTTGTCGAACCATCGTATACTGATCTGATTGCTGCAATAATTTCTTCAGAAACCCCATATAATGAAAGTATGCTGAACATACGTGAGCCAGAGACCTTGAATAAGTCAACAAAGATAATAGCCAGATAGATGCCTGTCTTTCTTTTTTTTTGATAACTCTTCAATTATCCTTTCTATGTGCCAAAATGGGCTCAATGCCAATGGTCCTAAGACCTTTATGGAACCCATTCTGATTTCCTCGGAGCAGTCTCTCAATGGGATCCCTGATGCGATTTAATATAATTATATTGTATAGCTTTGCAGCAATCGAGATCAATGAGATTCCCCGAAAAGAACCATAGAGTGTTAGGTTGCCCTTCTTGGGAACTGGCACCAACTTATTTGTTTTCATTTCTTGTGGGACTCTTGTTGTTCGGTACATGTCTACTATGATGGGATAGATGAGCTTTAAACACTCAGGTATTTTAAAGACCTCAGGGGGAACACCATCTACTCCACTGGCACGATTGGTCTTAGTGCTGTTTGCAGCAGCCTTCTGAAAACACACCACTCCAAACACACCACATAATTTTTATTGTCCGTTTAAATCCTTTTTTTGTCCTTTTTTTTTATTTTTTATGTCCTCCAAAAGTCTAATGTTAGGTTCCATGCTACCGGTTTCTCTACTGCTGTTCTCTCAGGCTATCAGTACCGGTATTAGTATATATAGCACTATTTTGCTGTATTGTATGTACAGATGTAGGTATAAAGCAGGTATTTCTGTATTTTAGTACCGGTACCGGCACCGGTACTGCTATAGGCCTACTGTGTAGCCTACCATTTAAATACGGTAATGGTAGGCCTACCGGTTGTGCTAATAAATTTTAAATAATTGATAGGCCAAACTGGATTGCAGGATTGTGGAAAATGTGGATATACCTTTCACATAATTTAGGCCTATTACTGTATTAGTTTTATAATCAATAATGGATCATGA
>JAUCBJ010008800.1:0-21798 GCA_032718475.1 Nemertoderma westbladi
GCTCAACACTAGTAGGTTTAATTATAAGGACATATATCCTTTAACAAAACAAACTGGCGACCGCATTTGACACACCGTACCACACGGCTTTTAATAACTGCTGAAACTGCTAAAATTTACCTGCTCAATCAATACTGTATATTGCTATTTGTTGTCGGTTATTCATTATATTTGTTGATGAATTATTATATTGGAATAACGAGAAATAACCCCGACACCCAATATTCTTGATATACCGAAGGTAAGAGAGAAAGGTTACCAATAACGATTGTGACTTATGTTAAAGTGGTTTGAAGTGAATCTAATGTTATTTGATAGACCCTACATGAGTCAGTCTGTGTTCCTTTTATATGTGACTAAAATCAGTGAAGATTGGCAGATCAGTGTGCAGTATTGTGCAGCATTGTGTATGAGCGAGTCTGTTAAAGAAGCATTTCCTAAAGAATGCGCCATATATGTGAATTATAATTAAGCCATATCGTTGTGAGTAGTTTAAGTCATAACTCTGTTTATATAGATAAAGCGCCACGTCCTAAAGGAACTGTTAATATTCCCGAAGGTGAATAATATTGTCAGAGATTATATAATACTGTCAGTCGAATAATACATTAGGCTTACATAGCAATAAAATTAAACCGTCGAACCCAATCTCCCGGGAATATCCAGCGGGTGAATGATCGCGCACAGATTGGTTTCGACTAGTGTAGTGAATCAAATACTTGTCATAGGCTAAAAAGCGATTTAATATCTAGAAGACATCTTAATTTGGCGGGTTAAACTGCCAAAGGTCTGAAAGCGCGAACAGACAGTTAGAGAAACGACTTTGTATTCATCACCATTATGCTATGCATTATTGAATACAATCAACAGATTGACAACATTGTAATATATGCAATGACAAGGTAAAGATTCAAACCTAAAACAACAACAAACATTATTAATTAATATATCAACCCAATCAACTATTGTGATACTGTACTTACATTACAATATATATTACTGCATATTATTCTTACCAAGATCTATATGTAGGTAGGTGAGGTAGGCCTAGCTTGCTGAACATAGGTAGGGGTCTATTAATCATTGTTTAAACGTTTATAATATATTTCATAAACTTAACCAAACACAGATATATACAAACGCAATAAATATTGCAATATGAGAATAATAATGACTAACCAGTTCCTCCTTTAGCTAAACCATCTATAAATCCATAAATAAATAATTATGTTACCATAAACACAAACATCTGAGCCTCCAAATAGGCATGGTCCGCAACAACTGCTCTGACAGTTAAGTCTACCGTCATTTTCGGTACGGTCAGCCGGTTTACACTATACCGGTTGCACATATGCAATGTATACACGGCATACCTATCGTTAGTACATCACTAAGACTGCAACACAGCAGCACGTCTGACAGTTGACACACGGTACAACCATCGTTAGCACATCACCAAGACTGCTGCAACACAGCAGCACGTCTGACAGTGAAGCCTTTTCAGTCAGTCAGTAAACCAATTATGCTACCGGTAGCACTACAACAATACCACATACAGACTTATAAACACAATAGACTTGCCAACACTATTTGTCCTTTTTTCACGCACAATGAACTGAGCGTAACACCTCCCACCCTAGTCTATTGTTCAAATCCCTTATAATTCAACATAATTTCAATTAGTAAATGAATTTTACCCTATCAATTCCTTACTACAATTACTTTCAGTTTCAAAATCATCATCACAATCAACAGGTAATAACAACACCAACGATCTCACATCACGTTGAACTTTCGTATATTTACTACCTTTGTAACGATTTACACTCTCTTTACCGAAGTTTTTATATCCTATTTCAACCCGACGTACATTCCCCTTACTATCAGGAAATACAGTTAGTACCATGGCAATACGATATTCTCCTTTGAATGTCGACTCTTTCGGTTGAACTAACACAACATCACCAACTTTTAAGTTACGATGTTCTACATGCCACTTCTTCCTAATATATAATGAAGGGTAAGTAATACGTTCCCATTCATTCCAGAACCGCTTGATGGCGTTCTGCACAAATTTATATCGTTTTCCAACATTCCTAACGAATTCAGTAGGTTCTTCCGCCGAATATGTTGTAGCACGACCCAACAACAGATTGTTAGCACATAGATAATCGATTTGACTATCCTCCGTTATTTTAGCAGCTAATGGTCTCTCATTAACCAGATTAGCAGCATGGTATAGAACCGTTATCCACTCATTAAAAGTGAAAATTTCCTTCCCAACAGTCGATACAATAGCCTGTTTCACGAGTTTCACTCCTGCTTCTGCAGCACCATTAGCATGCGGAGCAGCAGGAGAATGAAATATCCATTTAATCTTATCATCTATAGATCGTCGTGTCCTCCTCTTCAACTTCTCTTTGTCAATCGAATCATAATATGCACCAAGTTCAGACGCAGCTCCACCCAGCTGACTACCTGGATCCGAATAAATTACACTTGGCGATCCCCGAATAGATTGAAACCGACTGAACGCAATCATAAATCCCTCAGTCCCATAGTTACAAGCAAACTCCACATGAACAGCTCTTGATGCGAGGCATACTAATACTATACCCCATCCCTTTCCAATACTACGTTTATTTGTTTCACCTCGAACCATTACAGGCCCAAATAAATCCAATGCAGTATATTTAAACACCGGGCTCGGAGTTGTACAACAGGCAGGTAAGTCAGTCATAACCTGCTGTATCGATATAGGTTTCAATCGTCTACATAGGATACAGTTATATACAACACGTTTTACTATTTTCCGTCCACGAATAACCCATACAACTGATCGAACTTTAGCCCAAGTCCCTTCAACCCCTCGATGACCTCGATGATGAGCCTGTAGAACCAGTAAATTCGCTACATGACCATATGCTATTATCGGAACAGCTAACCCTGGCTTCTTAGTCTTACCATCGACGCCAATTCGACCATTTGTTTTTAACAAATTTGTAGATTTGTCAATATATGCTACAAGATTGTTAACAGTTGATTTTGGAATTTTCTCTTGTTGAGATAAATACACAATCCATTCTGCTTCACAAATATTTTCTGCAGTTAGTGACATATATTTACTTCCATCACCTCCCACCTTAATCGGTGCAGAGTCTTCAATTTTGTTGCCATGGCCATATTTAATCCTCCATTTATTAAGCCACCATTTGCAACACACACGTACTGCAGCAACACAACTAGTTAGTTTCTTAAATTCACTAAACCTTGTCGGTTTAATATCATCCTCAACAAACCGATTATTCACTCTATAATACTCGTCAGATATTTTCATTCTTAGTTTTTCTGTAATGGTTGAAACTTGAGTAAATGCTTTCCTTTGCAATTTAAGAGTTTCAATTTGTCCCTCAGATGTAACGTTCTTCACTATTGGCCACTTCTCCTCTGGATTCCTGAGCCAATTTAGTCCATTATGATAAAAAGATTCAGCAGTAATGTCACTGGCCTTTGCACCTCTAGTCACAAGATCTGCTGGATTATCATCACCTCGAACCCATGCCCATTCATTTGGATCCGATGAGGCCTGAATCTCACCAACCCTGTTAGCAAAGAAAGTCTGATATCCATAGCTATCTTTCTTAATAGCTCCGAGAATCGTCATAGAATCAACGAAATGATATATCCGAGAGTAATTTATCTTTGTATACTTCAGGTGATACACACGAAGCCTAGTTGCAACTAGCGCACCGCACATTTCGGTTTTCACCACATCCCCCTTTGCATTCAAAGGCGCCAGCTTTCCTTTTGCTTCAATCAACCTGATAATATAGTTATCACTATTCCCACATTTCCATCGTACATATATAATCGCCCCACTAGCCTTTTCTGATCCATCAGAAAATGTTATCAATATGGGGGAATTCAAATGAATGTCCGGTTTCAAACTTCGTAGAAACCTCAACTGTCCAACTTCAATAAATTGTTCTAGAATGTTTATCCACTTTGAAACGAACTTATCGTTAATGGGATCATCCCATCCAGTTGATTTCCCATCGTTAGTTTTACTTTGTTGCCAAGTCTCTCGAAATAATATAGCTCCAGCCATTTTCACCGGTAAAACTAATCCTGGAGGATCAAACAATCCACTAACTTGGCTAAGTAGTATACGTTTAGTTATCTTTACAGGTAAACTGTCCATGACTTCACCAAAACTTATATTATTATCCTGTTTGATCTTACCCACTTTGGGTACGAAATTTACAGATGCACGAACATACAATTCATCATTAATTGTATCATATCCGAGGCCAAGGGCTCCAGTTTCGTCATCGCCAATTGCATTTTGCAATTTAACATCAGAACACTCGGTATTCAACACTTCTCCTGATGTTAACCAATGTTTCATTTTGAAACCACCACTTAAAAGTATCTCAGTTACTTCATTCTGTAACTGCTTAATTTTCTCTATTGAATCACGAGAATCCATAATATCATCAACATATGAACCCTTATTAATTGTTTCCACAGAAGATTTATAACACACAAACTTACACATCTTAGCTGTCATCCTCACAGTCAACATCGATATTGATGGAGCGGGTTTGTCACCCATATTCACCCTCAAACATACATAAATATGTATAGGCTCATCTTTAGAATCTCTCCAAAGAAACCGCTTCATGTGGATCTCAGCATCATCAAGATATACTGAATTAAACATTTTCTTTATGTCCCCAATAGTTCCATATACCCCTTCTCTAAACCGTAGCAGAACTGAAGGTAATGGGTTTAATACATCAGGTCCTTTAGCGAGTACTGAGTTTAAAGATACACCTTTATATACTTGACTACTATTCCACACTATCCGCACTGGAGTTGACTTACTATGCGGATTCAGTGCAACCTGGTGAGCCACGTACCACACAGGACCATTCCAATTAGAAATTTCATTATCAGTCAGTTTACGAGCTGCTTTGCGGTCAATCAAATCCTGCAATTGATCACGATAGACCTTCTTCCATTCTGGTTGTCTATCAAGCCGCTTCTCCGTTGTTAAGAACACTGCCCTCACTGCAGCTAAATTGTTTGGCAACAATTCAGGGTCAACTATATATGGGTATCGACAATCCCAATGTGGTTCGATACTATGATTATCTCCATTTGGTTTAAACGTTAACCCATTTTCTATTAGAGCTAACTCCCGTTCTTCTTTAATAGTCATCTCCCTGCCACCCGACTGACAACCACCACAACGGCATCCCCCACACCGTGGTTGACAGGCAGCACCAATCTGATCATAACAGAAATGCTTTATAAGTTGCTGAATATCTTTATCAGATGCTGATGTAGTATGAAAGGTATGCGAAACTTCCCGGTATGTTGCATCCCGAGAAGTGAATCCCAAATATGTCGAACTCTCCATGGCCGTACAACTCAAATTTTCTACTAATCGTTCATGAGCACCCCCAACAACGAATCCATGTAGACCATGGTATAGAAACAGTTCTCCTTCATGTTCAACAGGCTGCGGTATACTCGACGCATTCTGAAGAGATATCATTAACGATACCTCTCTGGGCCGACGCAAATCTCTTAGGGCAACATTTGGAAACAATTCCGCCAATATACATGGGTCAACATGACTAGAAATAGAGGCCACCTTATTTAATCCATACATTAAATACTCCTTATATTTCCCATTAGTCATCATTATCTTGACCAAGTAGCGGTATGTATCCACATGTGTTTCCAAACCTGCAATTCCACGTAAATCCAGTGTACATTTTTCTCCACGAAGATTTAATCTTTTTGCTAAATCAAAAGTAATATATGATGTGTCACTACACTGATCATAAATTACCCCTTCCTCAGATCCGCCTAACACATTAACATACTGTGTCATCATGATACATGGTAAATCTCTGGTGGATGAAGTCATTGACTTGCCTGAACAAGTCTTAGCAGCCAATGCTGTATTGGACCCACTACTTTTACTTGACTTGTTAGTAGGATTTTCTGACAAACCCGTTGAAGTAGAACTCATTTTATTGTCATGCAGCATCACATTATGTTTTCTAGAACCACTACATTCTGAACACACATTTGCCCGATCACCCATGGGACAATTTGATGCAAGATGACCATGACCCAAACAGCATATACAGAGTCCTTTGTTTCGTACTATTCTCCATCGTTGTGTAACTTTCATTGACCTAAATTTCGCACATTTCCAAGGTGGATGTTTACTCTCGAGGCATATTCTACACTTTGATGTATCATCATTTGCATTAGAAGCTGCATGTGTATAAGAAGCTTTGGTAGGAGTTGAAGTTGACTTCAATGACACTGCCTTTGGAGCATCAGCCACCATATATTCAGCTCTAACCTTTAGATTACGAAAAAATCTCACCAATTTATTGAATCTATCTCCGCCAGATAGGGCAATATCTTCAGCAACACTCTTTACCCATTCCCCATAGTAGGGCTCTGGCAATTTTCTTCCAAGTCGCCGACACACAGTAGTGTTGCTGATCTCAGTTATAGCATCTTGGCTGTTTAAATCTACAATCGCCTTTTCGATTGTTTCCACAAACTTAATCATCTGTTTGTTGTCAGTAGGAGAATTCAATGACTCTATGTCATCCACAACAGCACTAACAACAGTGAATGCTTGTCTTCCAAATTGATTATCCAAGACATCAAACATTGATGTATAATCATCCAGTGGTAAATTATTCAACAAATACCTATAGTTTGCTGGAATACACTCCCACAATAGTTGGCAGACTTCGGTTCTATTTCGACCAGGTATAACTAAACTCTTGAACCGTCTCGACCAATCCATATAACCCCTACAAGTCCCATCAAATGTTGGAGGTTTTATTCGATCCATGCGAACGGCCGTATCCCGTCCAGAATTTGATGCACCAGATACATTCCGATGTGAATGAGCTGATGTTGAAGAAAGAATTGCGCCAGCACCAGATTGGGTTGCAATGAAATTATCCGCTTTTATTTTCATAGAATAAAAACTGTCATTCAGTGTTTCATTCCATTCCATTGTTGTCTGTTGTTCATTTGTATCCATAAACCCCAATACAGTTTGATTTACAACTTCACATGTTTCCTTAGCAATGGCAACATCAGCCATCAATCCTGAAACAGTTGCAATCATGCCATGTTGCGGTTGACCCATAGTGACATCACAATCAGACACACATTGGTCCAATTTCACCCTTAGCAACTCAAACTTTTGCCTCTCATATTCTCTCTTCCACTCCAATGCTCTCCTTGAACCATTTTTCCAAACAAGAATGGCATTATCATATCGAGCAGTCTCAACATTAATCCATATCTCTTCACGGGTTTGGTCATCAACTTGTAGTTCTCCTGCATTGGATTCTGTTAATAATTCAACATATACCTCGTGGGTTTCACAGACGAGGTCCATTGCTGTGGATACATCACTCCATGCGGAGGACCACAACTCTGGGGAGTCACCAACTCCCAAACTGCTCAACTTATTCAGTTTCCGAGTTAAACTGGCCTTGGCAGTCGTCCGTTTTAATTTAACATCCTTTACCAAAGGATCCATTCCAATGGTTTGAATTGTTTCACTATATATGAGTGAAAGGGGGTTTTAAACATGAACCAATTGCTTGGCCGCGCCATACGCGTATAAGAAATAATGAAATAGAGATTCAGTCATCTTCAGTCATCAGTAAAGTATATTATACCACAAATACTATTTACATTTAGAACACTTATTAGACAGTTAGAGAAACGACTTTGTATTCATCACCATTATGCTATGCATTATTGAATACAATCAACAGATTGACAACATTGTAATATATGCAATGACAAGGTAAAGATTCAAACCTAAAACAACAACAAACATTATTAATTAATATATCAACCCAATCAACTATTGTGATACTGTACTTACATTACAATATATATTACTGCATATTATTCTTACCAAGATCTATATGTAGGTAGGTGAGGTAGGCCTAGCTTGCTGAACATAGGTAGGGGTCTATTAATCATTGTTTAAACGTTTATAATATATTTCATAAACTTAACCAAACACAGATATATACAAACGCAATAAATATTGCAATATGAGAATAATAATGACTAACCAGTTCCTCCTTTAGCTAAACCATCTATAAATCCATAAATAAATAATTATGTTACCATAAACACAAACATCTGAGCCTCCAAATAGGCATGGTCCGCAACAACTGCTCTGACAGTTAAGTCTACCGTCATTTTCGGTACGGTCAGCCGGTTTACACTATACCGGTTGCACATATGCAATGTATACACGGCATACCTATCCACTATCGTTAGTACATCACTAAGACTGCAACACAGCAGCACGTCTGACAGTTGACACACGGTACAACCATCGTTAGCACATCACCAAGACTGCTGCAACACAGCAGCACGTCTGACAGTGAAGCCTTTTCAGTCAGTCAGTAAACCAATTATGCTACCGGTAGCACTACAACAATACCACATACAGACTTATAAACACAATAGACTTGCCAACACTATTTGTCCTTTTTTCACGCACAATGAACTGAGCGTAACAATACAGTATGAACATATTTATAATGTACTTCGTTTTTCCTTCATAATTTGTATCCCTAAATAACTAAACTCACTAAATTTAGTTAGTGAGTTATTGTTTAGCTATTATTGTTAGTTTTTTTACTAATTAGTTACATCAGTATAGACGTAGTTTATTATTTCATTCATGAGTCAGAGGCGTTTATTACCCTAGTATACATATGGTGTGAAATTTATGTACGGCACGGCATGTATGAAATATTTATGTATAATTAATATTAAATTAAGATTAAGATTAAAAACAATGATTAAAAGTTTAAAAGTAAAACCCTTAATATCGTTGTGAGATTATTAGGTTGCACCCGTGCCGTGGGGGGGTTTTATGTTGTAGACAGTTAGAGCGGTTTTAAGAATGGAGGGTTGCTTGGGGAGGCTTGTACAGTGTATGGCGTGGTCCGGTTCTGTGGCTGCGGAATCCCAGAGAACACAAAGGCAGGAGGGGGACGCCTTCCAGCATTTCCTCTCACGAGAAAACTTGTGGTGCGAACCGTTGCAGAGGAACTGGTCAGCCGCGCGACCTCTGTGACCCGTTAGTCTGGTCAGTGTGATGGACGAGTCATCTTCAGCTGATGGGTTGTCCATAGCATTTGGGATGCTGTGGAGGAGGCGTATTTACTAACCCCGCTCCACAGCTTCCAGAAGAATGCACGGAGATTTTCGACATGAGGCAATTTTGGTGCGTCCGCCGTATTTACCCCGAACACAGAGCAACCATAAGTTGCGGAGGGAACTACAACCTGCGACCACAGGCGACTGGCTGTTGCCGCGGAAATTTGTCCTAAATTGACGGTTGTATAAAGTCGCATAGACGGGGAAACCCCGCGTTTGTAAAGGTGTTTATAGTGACCCGAAGCGCAGGCTTTTGGGGTGAGAACCACTCCGAGATACTCGAAAGAGTTAACGAACTCTATAGGAGAACCTTGATTGGTGAGTATATCGGTTCTACAAAGTCGCCCACCGCGGTGGAATTTCATTGCTTTTGTCTTTGTGAGATTTACCAAAAGATCGTTTCCTTTGCAGTAATTGGACAACGCATCTAGACTGTGTTGCACTTCAGCGATAGAGTTACCAACAATGGCGACATCGTCCGCATACATAAGTATAAGAAGAAAGCTGCATGCTGCGGATATAACAGTGGGAAGGTCAGCGAAGAATAAACGAAATAGAAGTGGAGAGAGTTTGTCGCCCTGAACCACCCATACCGTTTGCGTTATTGGATCCAGAACATAGACCCCTATCAGATACATACAAAGTTCGTAGCTAACACGAAGTGGGGCCTTCGCGCAGCACGTGACTTAAATTTAATTTAAGTACTAATTCGAAAGTATTACTGTATTAGGATATTATTGGAATGTGGTGTGGAATGTTAGGAATGTATATGAATCAGCAGTCCGGTAGAGGTTTACATATTTAAAAGAACTGCCGAAATATAAGTTATATGAGTATTATTTGTTATGATTTCTACCATTATATTCTTCCACGCAAAGTTCCTAGTCCTATAGGTCCAATCAAAACATTATGTATATTGCCAATGGTTCAACGTAATCAAAGAGACGACGCTCTCCAGACACGCACGCAGCCAATCCCAGTGAAAAATGCACGCAAATAAGTAGTCATAAGTGATAATTCTAGAAAGGCTTTTCTGCGAATGTAGGCTATTGTGTAATTCATTTCAGTACCGGTCTGCCTAACTGTCTGCACCAGGTGTCTGCACCAGGTGTCTGCACCAGGTGTCTGCACCAGGTGTCTGCACCAGGTGTCTGCACCAGGTGTCTGCACCAGGTGTCTGCACCAGGTGTCTGCACTAGGTGTCTGCACCAGGTGTCTGCACCAGGTGTCTGCACCAGGTGTCTGCACCAGGTGTCTGCACCAGGTGTCTGCACCAGGTGTCTGCTTAACGTTTACACCCCAATTCCGCTTGGTTTATATCTTGATTATCAATAAAATAGTAACGTGAAATATTTATGGAGCGTATATTTGAGAATGTTGAAATAATGCGTTTAGTAGTGTGACCAGCGTCTTGAATTTCCGCTTACCTCTAGCGGCAGACTGGAGAAATGCAGATCGACCACCTTCCTCAGAAAGACGCACCATGTGCTCTAGTACATATGCCAATATTCACTTTAAATAAATTAATATCAAGGAATTGGGGACAGTTATACATTTCGCCCTCTAGCGGCAGACTGGAGGACTCCAGACCGTTTACTGCCCACCAAAGACTCAGGCCGACTTCTACTACATATCTGCTACGTTTCAGCTTGAACGGATCATAAATAACGAGATGGGAGAAAGATTTCACTTTCAAACATTTCGCCCTCTAGCGGCAGACTGAAGAACTGCACACGGATTAGCCTTCAATTCAATTCAATTCAATTCCTTCTTTCAAAGTCACAGCTAATGGTCTAGTACACATCTGCCAAATTTCAGCATAAATGGATTAAAAGCAAAGAAATGGGAGGACATTTAACGTTTAGACATGTGGCCCTCTAGCAGGAGACTATTGCTCTGATGGTGTCTGAAAGTCTCTCAAACGTCTCAACTTTAGCTCATATTGATACCTACAAATTTTCAACTTGGCAGCTTTAAATCCGACAAAGTTATTAGCATGTCAAAATCGTAACGACGACAACGATTTCACTTTCAGACCTTTGGCCCTCTAGCGGCAGACTGGAGAACTGCAGATGGATTCGCCTCCTTTGAAAGTCACAGCTAATGGTCTAATACATATCTGCCAAGTTTCACCTTAAACGGATTAAAAGCAAAGAAATGGGAGGGCATTTAATGTTTAGACATGTGGCCCTCTAGCGGGAGACCATTGCACTGATGGTGTCTGAAAGTCTCTCAAAAATCTCAACTTTTGCTCATATTGATACCTACAAATTTTCAACTTGGCAGCTTTAAATCCGACAAAGTTATTAGCATGTCAAAATCGTAACGACGACGACGACGACGACGACGACGACGACGACGACGACGACGACGACGACGACGACGACGACGACGACGACGACGACGACGACAACGACGACGACGACAACGACGACGACGACGACGACAACTATTTGCATAAATTGACCCACCCCCTAACAGTGTCAATTCGCTAAGGCTCCGCCAACTTCGTGGCTCGCCCCACAATAAGGCCCATAGCGCAGAGATAAACGACCGGCTTAAGCCCAATTTGGAAAGCTTTAAGCACAATTTCCTTCTATTAACCGAATATTTGGAATAATCCACATAGACACAGAAAACGTGCCCCCGCGGATTACTCAAGGCTGTCTGCGTCAAGGTCGGACATGCATCATCAGTTTCGTGACGGCCATGATGGTTGAGCGACCTTTTCGGAACCCAAGCTGACAGTCTGGGATTACCAACGGATTCGGCCCAAGTATATAATCTGTGATACAGGATTGTAGTGTACGCTTTTAGCAGGCACAAGAGTAGAGCAATGCCCCGGTATGAGTTAGGAGAGCTCTTTGCACCCTTCCCTTTTTTGTAAAGGGGTAGACGATATGAGTTAAACCAGATAGCTGGGCAAACAGCTGCCGAGAAATATGATGAGAATAGCGCTAGGAGAAACGGTTGAAGAACTCCAAAACCGAGCTTTAGTGACTCATTGGAGACACCATCTGGACCAGCAGCTTTGTGGTTCTTCAGCGAGTGGACAGCAGATGTAACTTCGGTCGCCTCTATTGGTTGATTGAGATCAGCTACTGGCTGCTCAGGTAACTCCGGGAGTTCCGTGTCAACATCCCTGGAAAGAAGCGAGCTAAAGTGAGAAGACCAGTCTTCGGCACAGACCTGTTGGGGTGCTGATTGATGACCTGCATTTAGCTCCCTAATTGGCTAGAGCTACAACATCATATATAGGCATCCCCAAGCAGCCTTTAATCAGCCTTGATAGGCAGACTGTTGGTAGGAGTTCATTCACTCCCTATCCATCCTACTAGTATCGGCATGCTGCATTGCAGCTGCATTTTTAAGAATGCTGTGCCGGCTTGTCGACAAAATTGCGCCGCCACAACTCCCTATCACCCATGACATTTGCTAGATCATCCGCATCTTCAAGGCCAGTGTCCTTTAAGATGCATCTCAAGAAAGTCATGGGCTGCCCACCATGCTTATTCACTCCATGGGGCTGCCAAAGTACAAGATTATGCACTGGCTGGTCCTCACGGCGAAAGCAATGTCCTGCAAAGCGGAGGCGATTTTGTTCTAGTGTCAAGCTTGGGGGAACCAATGAGACACCTCCAATGTTATATAGTGTCTGGTTGGAGATGTGTGCATTGTACTTGACACAATGAACCCGGCGTAGCATTCTTGTGAATGTGCCATCCAGAGATTTGGTGTCCTCAGCAGTTAGAGCCCAGAATGGACTCCCATAGAGGAGTACTGGAACTACTGCTGCTCTAAATAATCGGACCTTAAGTTTCCGATTAATTCTCGGTGACTTCCAAATCCTGGAAAGCCTATTCAAGGCTGCCCATGCCTTTCCCTTACGTATTCGAAGGTCCTCACCTGACTTCCGGTTCCATGATCCCAGGTAACAGAAGTCGTCCACATGCTCAAGCATACCATCCTTTGAGCTTATGCTCATCCGATCAGAGACTTGCTGAGAACTTTCAAAGTTAACTGTCAAAATGTTGGTCTTTCTGGAGTTAATAAAAAGACCAACACTATAAGCAGCATGTTCTAATGAGCGGAGGAGCCGTTGGGCTCCCTCTAGTGATTCTGAGAGTACTCCTAAGTCATCAGCAAAGTCTAGATCAGTTAGGTACTTGGCAGGATTTCCTCGACTTCTGGAGCCAGTAGTTGGAGTTATCATCACCCCATCATCATTATGATGATCTAAGGACATGCGTAGAACATAGTCAACCACAATTATGAACAAGAATGGTGCAAGTGTGTCTCCTTGGAGGACGCCCCATAACACTTCAAATGGTTCTGTGTCACCGTCAACAGTAGACACCTATCCATCCACTCATACTCCATGAAGGTGGAGGTGCGTGTGTGTTTGGGTATGCGGTCAATGACATCAATATTATTACTAAGTTATTATTATTACTAAATTACTAAATTATTGTTTTACAAAATTGATTATTTGTGTAAGCTTACTTATTTGCTGTATTATTATTTAATCTAATTGTACATAATAGTTTTAATAAATTATTTTACAAAATGTTTCCAATTCTTAGTTAGGCCCGCTACTTACGGGATCGTGTTAATTGGGCCGAATAAAAATTTCATGTCCGTCTGTCTGTCTGTCCGTCCACCGGTCCGTCCGTAATAAATAATTCATTCGTAAATAACTTTTGATGATTTTAACCATTTTCAACCAAATTTTGTATAGCTAGGCCTATACTAGAGAAAAATTGAGACGGAGTAAAATCCCTGTTAAAAATAGGGCAATTTTTTTTGTTAAAATTGGGGAAATTGGGAATTGTGGCACAGGCTATACGAATATAAACCTCATCAACATAAATGAATTATACAAACGTGCATAGAAGCACATAAACTACATATTAAATTTCTCAAAATTACAGAAAAAACATTTTTTAAATGGGCTAATTAGTAATATCGGTACTACTGTACTGTAGTTATTACAATCTTTCTGGAAAAAGTCAAATTCGTCGCAGTGTTTCTACTGGGGTTTGTGTTTCTTTCGTGAAATTTATCCATTAAACACATGCGAACTGACGATTTAATATAGAGACCGGGTGGGCTTCCTTATCATTATAGTTTCACAGTTATTCATATGATTCTCACCTGCAGCATCCACTTCAAGGAATGGCTTGGATAATTGTCATTTTCATTAACAGATAAACTGATATTTTCTGTTGTAGCAACTGTAAAAACTTGTCAACAATGCGGGCTAAATAAGTCAGGAACTCTTTTAGTTGCGTGGCGTGACAATTCCAATTCTGCCGTGCAATGTGAAGTCCACAATGCGGGCTAAATAAATCAGGAACTCTTTTAGTTGCGTGGCGTGTCAATTCCAATTCTGCCGTGCAATGTGAAAAGATCGTAAGTCGCATTTTTCCAAAATTCACTTTTTTACTTTTTCTGGGTCTAAAAAAAGACCGTAAGTCATTTAAATTTATGTAAAAAACATGTGTTTTGTCATTGCATAGATAATAAGAAAACGCACTTACGGTTTTATTGAAATATGTGTCTTGAAATATGTATTTACATACAGGTTTTACAGTATAATGTAAAAACACCGTAAGTACAAAAAATTACCCTAAAGTCGGAATATTAATGGAAATTGAAAAATAATCACGTCGAAAAATTTCCCACCACCAATTGCGTAGGATTATAAAAAATTAGTAATTTACGGACATTTTAATTCAACAACCTGAAGGCAAACACTAATTTGCGTTTTACTCGAAAACTTGCGGTCTGTGTACATTCCACGGCAGAATTGCAGCGTACAAAGCATTGTGTCTGTGTGACAAATGATACCCTAAATGTCGCTTACCAGAAATAACAAGCAAGTAAACATTCGAAAAAAGGTCAATGATAGGGGGGGGGGGGGGGGGGGGTGATTCCTTAGGATGATTCCATATAGATGGAAAACGCAACATGGAAGACATACAACACCTAACAAAATGTGATGCCAATTAGATATGATAAAAATGTCGATTATATTTCGACATTAAGTTGAACATTTCAGGATAAAATATATCAATTTATTGATATAAACGATCTTCATTGCTTATTGACATACAGTTACATTTCTCACTTAATGGGGGTACTGACTGGACACTGGACTGCATCTACGTAATAATAGACTTTAACTTTAAGTCACATTAAAATTAAAATCAATCTTTGAATATGAATGATTTATATTACAAGCAATCATAATTAATTGTAATAGTAGCACCGTTTGAAACTGTATTTGTATAATATTGTTCAGAATATATTTTGTGTGAAACTTGAACGAAGACGTGGACAGTCGCGCTGAAGCTATAGAGAGCTTCTTTCGTGGTGCGCCAGCACCGCCAGCTAATATTTCATTTATAAAAATTAATAACGGTACCAATAATTATTTATATACCGATAAACAGTTATTTACATATTTTCTGTTGCAGATGCGTTTAATAAAGCGGAAACACTAATGGGCGGACTGAATGTCGTGTTTAACAACGCGGCAATTATAGATGAGACTAAGTACAACAAAATCCTAGAAGTGAACGTAGTGGGAACTATCAATGGGACTTACGTTGGCTTGAAACACATGAGTAAACTGCGAGGCGGGTCTGGTGGTCTCATAGTAAACACAGCCTCCCAACGTGTATTCGATGTACGATACGCGACGCCAGTGTACGCCTGCAGTAAGTCTGCGATAGTCGCCTTCACCCAATCAGTAGTCACCTACCAAGGCTTCGATGACCACGGAGTTCGTATTAACAGTGTTTGTCCCTGCGCTATAGATACACCACTGCTTACGAGTCACTATGATAGCAACGCAGATGCGGAGGTCTATAAAACACTGGACGCCGTTGCACACCCGGCAGCCCAGGCCAAGTATTTCCAAGAAAATCGCCGTGAAGTGTATACGTCGTGCCCCCTAACGACACCGCAGGATGTTGCTAAAGTAATGTACAGGTTGTTACAGGAAGCAACGCCATCTAACGGGGATGCATTGTTTATAGACCGCGACGAGGAACCAGTCATTGTCGACATGGTGCCGGTGGTAACCGGGAAACTGGGTAGCAAGCAAGTCTACGACGACCCGAAACCACTAAAGTTCAATTGAATTATGAAAAATAAGCGCAACAAATAATTCGTTAGGAACTAGAACATACACAAATTTACCATCATTGGTTATTATTAATTTAATCGAATGAAGCAATAACTTTCATTTCCTAGTCTATTTGTTCGATGTAAACATATGATAGATTGATTTATTCATTATCAAACAGATAAACCCATGACCGACTCAAGATATCGTTGTTTTCAATGTTATAATTATTGCCATATGGAAAAAAGGTATTTTTAGAGACTTTTCGTCGTAAAAAATGTATTAATTTACATAATATTTATTGATTTAATTTACATATATTAATAATATTTCAATATTTAATTACTAAATTAACAAAGTTATTGGTAAGTAATAATTACTAAACCACGACGATCTGCCGGCATGCAACGATCAACTGCTCGTAATAATTACACAAAAAAGAAACAAAAACTAACATTATAAAACACTACAAATTTATACACATTGCTAAATATATAATACATTTAAGAAAATTATTAAAATAGTCAAACACATACTCAATAACGAACACTGTAAGAACAAAAATTATCAATAATAAGTACAAAGTAGTATAAGTAGTACACAGACTATAATTCAAGGAAAATTACCTTTGGAGCATTAATACTACTACAGTACTAGGTCGAACGAGCTGGGACAGTGGAAATGAGATCCTTCCAGACTTCCAGATTCTCCATAGCTGTCGCTATTTCGTTACTCCCAAGTCCATTATCCATTTCAAGTTGGTCTATATGTCATAGCCGGACGTCCACGGCTACGCCTTCCTTGAGTTGGTTTGTCAGGCTCGGCGTTTGTCATGTGTTGTCTCAAGCTGATGTTTAGGCCCTTAGTATGTCTTGTGTAAATTCGTCGTTAAAGTGATTTCGTCAGTGCTTATGTCTCTCTATGGCATTCCCCCACCTTCGTTGATATGATTATTACCCATCAATAGATGTTGAAAAACTGATGTTGTACGCCTATTAACTCATCCAAACAGCGATACTCCCTTGTTCCCGAAATATTGTTTTAAGTCGTTAAATTATATTTTGCAGCCGGACTTGCAATGTGTATAATGGTTTGGTTATACTAAAGGAAATATAACCATAACATCTAGTCTACTTCTACTAAAGTGGTCATAATAAACAGATGCAAAATAAAGACAATATTACAAAACAAAATATTAAAAATACTAAACACACAAATACATATAACATTGTAAAGCCTATAAAAGTTAGCAATAATTACCGAATAATTTTCGGAGATCGGCAAACTTATATTACAAAATATTTGTTCGTTCTTCCATATTATAAAGAACATTCGCCTTGGTCGAATTTAAAGTAATTGTCATTGCATTTCAAATTATTGATTCCTGCCAAAATAAATATTTCTTTAGATTTGGAGTTTATAAAAGGTCAGGTTCCCCTCTGGTAACAAAAAATACAAATAAGCTACAATTTATGTTTCCAATTTAAAATTTCTAAATAAAGTTGGATTTAAAATTGAAATTTGTTTACAAAATAATATGGACATTTTATATAATTAAGAATTTATATGGTACTGTAGGACATGGTGTACTGTATAGATCGTTTATAAAATGTTTACTGAAAATTTAAATGAAAAATTAACAAATTTGTAAAACATCCATCGTATTACGCCTAAAGGTCGATGCATTCTACCTTAACGGATAAAACTGAGCTGGTGATTGGTTGTTGTGGGCTACTACAGTTATACCCAGGGGTGGTAGTCTGGGGTAGCAATGTACCCGGACTACCACTGAGACTTGTAGTGGACGGTAGGTAAGTGGTAGAGGAGAGCTTCGTGTTGGTTCGGATAGGTTGTCTGGGATCGCGTGTAGTCGAGGTTACGTTGGTTGTACTAGACACTCGAAGATCCTCTGGTTGTAGACATAACTCGCCAGATTCATCGTAACCATGGCAATCATCCATTGCCATTGATTCACTGCAAAATAATATTATATATAAAATATAATAAGAATGTTAATAAAATCGCGATAAGTTAAAATTTCATTTTATTTAAAAAAAAATAATAATAATTAGATGAACTACACTTTAGAGTTACTAGACTGGAGTTCAGAGTTACTTTAAGAGTCACTAAAGTTTAAATTGTTTGTTGTCTTCTTCGCCAATGTCTACTCAAACTCAAATCTAATTTAATTATAATATAATTTAACTTTCGTAGACGCGCCTAGGCGGACAACGTAAGCACATGCCGACAAAATAAAATTATGAAATGTCAATTCTAGTACATTACATATAAATAGAAAAAGATACCAGACTCTGGGCTCTGGGTATAACCTGGGGTGCGGTGTTTCAGTCCGCTGTTTGTAACAATATAAATTCTTCTGGTTTTTCATTTTCGATTATTATTTTATTTACAAATAAATTTTCTCGGTGTAATGATACTGTATACCATTAGCATAGCTACCAGAGCTTCTTAGTGACAATAAGTAATAAATCTATATTTTTCACTAAGGTAATTAATTACAGTAAGTAAATACGATAAATTCTTAGTGAAATACATAACTACTTAGAACACATATTCGCTATGCTCTCGTTTCTTTATTACCCTCAATACGCTTGGACGAAAGCGGAGGCGGGGGCGGGGGGTGGGGGGGGGGGGGGGGGGGTTACAAAAGTATATTCTAGATTCTAGTTTTATTCGTTTTGTAAAAGTAGATTCTACTTCTCTATATACGGGTGCTGGAAGAACCGGCGAAAGGACCGGACGGCCGAGTCGTATTTGACTTCAAATTTGTTTAAAAGCTCGTTTTCAGAAAATATTCAATCTAAGCCATTTTTAAAAGCGCGATTAATAGGCTCAAAATATTGGGATTAAGAGCACTATTTATTTACTAAGAGCTCTAATTAGCATTAGTTTAATTTATTATAGTTTAATTTTGATTTTAGTTATAATTATAGTTTATATTTAGAACCCCTTGCTATACAGGATTAAGTTAATTTAATAAGGGAAACACTACTAAGGAAACTGTTTAATTTAGTTCTAGAACATCATTTATTTGTAGGCCTGTTTAATTTTATATAGAAAGAAGAACTCCCACGACTCTGGTTGGAATATGTCATCATCCAACATCGTTCCAAGTCCCGACAAAACTAAGAGTAGCGGGACCGTGAGACGACAATCGTCCCCGACATCGATTGGTAATAAACAACAACTTGTATCCGCCTTCACGTCCATCCAATCCATATTCTCTGACATCCAGAAAGAATTCACCAAACTGGGCAACATCCCAATCCAAAAGTCACCCGCCTATTCCAGCCAATCAGGGGTCTACAGTCTCCAGTTCTCCAAGGACGGCACCCATCTGCTGGCCGGAGTCGCTGACGGCGGAATCCATTTGTTCGACGTCGCGGAACCTTCATGGAAACGATCATCTGACGCGTACCGCCACTACCGAGATCGACTGATCAAAGAAGGACAACAGGACCGGCTGCCGGTAACAGCGATACGGTTCCATCCAAAGTACGCCGCGGAGGGGACATTCCTCGCGCTCAGTTCTTCGGGAATCGTGCTTAAAGGAGACTTAGATCCGAGTAACAAGCTCGTGGAAGTCGCGCATGAAGAACCGAACAACGGGATGACCCTCGACTTCAACTCGGACGCGAGCGTGTTCGCGACCGCCGGCTCCGATAGAAAGGTGCGAATCTACGACGCGAAAACATTTAAATTGAAACACACGTACGGAGGGCAGGCGGCGGACGACGGAATGGAACCTTCTGTTGGGGCTTGCATGATGGCGCGCCCGGGACGACGGATATTCTCATTGAGATTTCGGCCCAACGATTCGTTCACCTTTGTGACTGCGGGTTGGGACGATTCGCTTAAAATGTGGGACCGTCGCACTGCTAACGGAGTCGTTAAGACGGTGAGGGGACCACACGTGGCAGGAGATGGACTGGACGTTAACAACGATTTTATAGTGACCGCGTCCTGGCGTAAGATTAACTGTCTGCAGATATATGATATCGATTCGTGCAAAAAGGTTAGGGACATTTCCTTCCACGCGCCCCCTACCGGGGAGTATTTGTACGGATGTAAGTTCGCGACGCCAAATTTTGTGGTTGCGGGAGGAAGTGGAACGCCAGATTTAAAGATATTCGATTTTAAGACTGGGGATTTTTGCGGGAGTGTTGATATCGGGGCCCATGTGTGGGTTCTAGATTCCGTAGACAATGGACGCTATATAGCCTGCGCTGGGGCTGGCAGTAATATTGTCGTATCCACTTTAAAATAATTACATAAAAAATCAATATTAGGGCTACAATCGCCAAAATCAGATACATTGTTATTTTTTAGTCGCGAGAAAGCATTTTGATGACGAATGGATTTTGCCTGAATGGACTCCTTTTTCTTGAATCCAGAATACTAATTACGCAGTAAATTTACTTTTTCAACGAACAAAATGAATGTAGTTTCAGACTTCAGTGGGAAATCAGGATTAACCAAACATTGGCACGGATTGACCAAACATTGGTACTACCGGTACTGTGTTTTTGGCTCACACCACTCCAAATTTTGTATTACTTTTTATTTTGGTTAAAGAATATTATTATTGAACAAATATTGTTAGTTGTTCTAGAACTTTTTCAATTATATTTATTTTGACGTTTTTTTACGTATTCGGTTTTAAAAAAAACGTCCATTACAACAAATTATCATGGTAATTATTTAAATTATTAACTTTTTATTAATAGCGAGTAAAAAATTATTTAAAGTAAATTAGTTAATAAATCAGATTGAAAAAATTTAAAAATTGCTTTTTATGAAAATTAATTTCTAGAAAAATAGCTAATATAAGGAGGACGGAGGTGAGATGACATATTTTTACTATTTATGTTGTGTTTTTTTATTATTCATTTATACTGTATACAGTATATTTGTATATACTTTTTATATGTTGTAAGGCACTTTTTTAGTCAAAGTCGTTAACAAGTTTGACATAAAAAGAACAATTTGTCAGTCAACACAAAAAGTAATGTTTCCATGACATTAATAATAATATTGCATTTCAATAGATAATAGATTAAATAGATAATTTATAATACTAGCTAGTTTTTGCGAATTTTTTTATAAATGTTCTAGAACACGTGTTAGTTATCAATTTTGATAAATATTTTTGTTCTAGAACACATTTTTTTCTAGAAATTTTTTGGAAAACTACTTTCAGAAGGTCAAATATTTGTTCTAGAAAAAACGTCATTATAAAAGCCTTTTTATATGAAAAAAAAATTGCTCAAACTATGGGTACCCAAGGTGTAGTAATGCCCGTATTTCACCATGGAAGAAGCTTCGATGGACGTTATATATGCTAAAATAGGCCCAGACAAAAGTGAGAATATCCGATACCAATGTGTCATCGAATA
>JAUCBJ010008801.1:0-32839 GCA_032718475.1 Nemertoderma westbladi
GCTTGCTGTTGCATTGAATTGCTCTACCGCAGTTGACCCACGGAAGTTTTGCACTTTGTATTTCAGTATTTCGTGCCGCTGATTCTAGAGCCTAAGATTTCATCCGGTAACCGTTGCAAGTACCATAAACCACGCGCTGTAATCGTACCGATACCACAAAGTCTCTTTAGTTTCACCTGCATGTTTGCTTTTAGCGAAGTCCTGCTTACGAGGCCAAGGGCCGGAAGTCGCGATGATAGAGTTCCGGTACGAGCCTCTCTCGACCTTCGCCGTCCAGAAATATGTGAAAACATTATCGCAAACGTACTGGCACCCAGTCAGCCAGTGCCAATTTGTGTCGTCAACGTTTAAGACTCAGCAGTCATCTCTTGCAGAAGGAGATGAATCGTTAGGATAAGCTGCAAGTGATCCTCACCTCATAGGGATCCTCGGATATAAGGATTACAACTTCCAAACTCGAAGTTTAGAACAGCAGTATAATGCAAGCAGATTGTATAAAATAAGCAGTAGGTAGGTAGGTGGAACTTAGAACAGAGGGAAGTTGGACTCCTGAGTTTACTAAAATCCTAAGGTTATTAGCCGCTTGCGTGACTGCCGGTTTTGTCTGAGTTCGCTCGACCTAGTAGTAGTACGGTCACTGTGGAATTGTTACTGAAAGAACAGTTGATATGAGTAAACAGAAATTCTAGGCATAGGGGCCTAGTTCAATCACAGTACTGCAGTACCGGTATTAGACTCACTAAAAATTAAAAAATATTCAATGAAATACTGAAATAGGCCTAATTATACAACAACCATCAGACCGTACTGCCGTACAGTCGTACCGAACCTGATAACCTGCAGACACGCCTAGAATACAAGTACAAGGTATAGTATGTAGAATGTAGGTACGGCAGTAAGGCCTGTGGAAGTATTGGCGGCGGTCTGGCAGTAGCCTACTGCAGCAGACGTTCCAGTTGTACCGCAGACAGGTAATACAGTAATAGGAAATCAAACACTAACTGCTGAACTGCTAGGCCTAGCAGAAGAACAGTGCCAGTACACATAAGGCTGCAAAGTCAATGCTAGCAGCAGCATTCAAAGAATGATACCACACAGCCCTGCAGCCAGCTGTGAGTTCATTATCCTTGCCTCACACTAAGAGTGTTGCTGCTGCTAGGATACAAATTATCTGTTATTGGCTAGAGCTGTACCATTGGTTGGCTTTCATGTTATGATATTCAAATGGTTTGATGGAGGGAATTTCAAAATAGTCAAATAATACAACAATAATGAAATTTTTAATATGATGTGCAATTATAAAAATCGCTGTAACTCTGGTGCAACACGACCGTATTCGATGAAATTTTCATTGTTACGTACGGTAATTAATGCGTTTACAATTGCTATACTCAATATATTTATAATCGGTATGATTTTTAAACTATAAGAGTTTAAGAGCCGGGAATTGCCAAATTGTGGCCACATAAGCCAGATTTGACCACAAAATTGACCAGGTTCGTGCAACTCTTGAAAATTTTGGAATATGTCAATTTTGTTCTACTATCATGTTCTATAAATGACCAAAGTTAAAAAAAATATAATTCCTAGGAAGTTGTTTTATTTTTGATAAATATGTAATTTTATGGTGAAAATTGGTTAATTTTGTTAAAAATGAGTGAAAATTTGACGGTTTGGAGTAAAATTGGGTGGGTTGGGCCAACTCATATAAATTGTTGCCAGTGTCATTTTTCTTATCCTAAAACGTTCTTTAATTGAGCACAGTTTTAGAAAATATAATTCCTAGGAAGTTCTTAAACTAAAGCTCAGACTTTCAAAAAGACGGTCATTTAACGGACTTTTTTTATTTGTCTGTCATACCTACACACTATGTCGAAATCGAAAATGGCGTGCATATTCGGATTCAGCACACCAAAATGTACCTATATAGTATATTTTGAGGTAATCTGAGGCTAAAATAAAAAAAAATGAAAAAATGAAAAAAAATTTCGCCAAAATTTGCCAAACTTCCAAAAATACTTAACTTGCTCAGATTTTCATGAAATTTGGTACGGATGTGCCCAAAGCAATTCTAAGAAACTAATTTGAAGGATTTACGGAAAAATGCAATTTAAGCTGATATATCGCATTTTGAGTGCCTAAATAATGCCAGACGAAAAATAAAATAGACAGACATATATGTTTATATATGTAAGGTTGTATCTTGTAAGTGTTTCGCTTTATGCAAATGTGTCTCGTGTCCGTGTCTGTCTATTTTATCCGATACAATTTACTAATTTTTTTGCCTTATATTCTGGACTGGACCTACAACGCGTGTCAACAACTGAAATATAATAGTCTAATTTAAAATGATAGATAATCAGCTTTGCATGTATATTATTCAAGTGTGGTATGTAATGTTCATTGACTATTTCGCCGTGTGTGCCATAAATATATATTATTATTATTATTTGTGTATTATTTATTTAATACTCAGTTTGTTTTTTTACTTTTTTTTTTTTATTTTTTAAGTCGCAGTCATGTCAAATCGCCTCGTCGACAGTAAGATGAGGAATTACATACAGCGTGGTAGAGAAATATAAATAGTATCCACAAAACAAAAGGAACTATATCTCCTTCTGCTTCTCTTCTCCCTTTACGCAATTTTCGCCAACGGTAATGCCCTCATCAGTGATATAAGATAATTTAAACTGAAAGTAAATGGCGTCACTTACGTTTGACTGTGAGGTTGGCCGATGTATTGGATTCTCCAGCCACACCAAAGGCTCGTAAATTATAGCGACCGGTATCTGATACTAAAGCGTCCGAGACTGCCAACTGGTAAACACCACGGCCGTTATCCGATAACTAAAACAAAGACAGTTAAATGCAAAATATGTCAACAACCCAACTTTAATCAACCATAGTTTGTATAACTTAGTTATATGTATATGGCAGATAGGGGGGACTTTCGATGCAATAAAAATTAACCCTCTCCAGGGGTAATTCGACGCAAATAACAGCTGATTACTCTCAAAAATAAAACTGTAACCTGTTCTATTGTGTTTAGTTTATTGTTTTGGTTCAAATAATGTGCCACTGTAACCTGCTCCTTTCCCTAAATTGAGAATTTAACATTGAGGCGGGATATTAATTCGCCAAAATGGGATTTGCGTCCAGTTGCCCCCCTTTCTCGTATATGGGTAAAAATAAATAAACACTCATTCATTCATTCACAGTACCGGTATAAACCTTCATGCAGTATAAACATTAACACCCAGGTGTTTCATTTTAGGGAAACACCTTAGCCGAAATATTCATCAAATTACGTAATCTGATTAGAATCGGGTTATTCACCCAGATGAAGGATTTTAACATTTAGCGAGGTGTATATAATATTCCTCGAACTTATCTATTTCCCGTACAATTATTGTTACTTAAGCGACCTTTGAAATTGAGAACCCTTTACCACCTTTTCCAAGGCAACCGTTACCACGGGAATCTTTACCAACCGACCATACAACTTACTTTTATCCCGGGCGTCATCCTGGTAACATGTCTGCCGTCCTTTTGCCACTCAACTTCCGGTTTAGGTGAGCCGGTTACGCTGACCTCGAAGCTAGCCGACTGCCCTTCGTCGATGAATATATCCCTGAGCTGAGCCGTAAACCGCGGCGCAACCTTAGGTTCTAGAATGTAAACAATTAGTAGAGTAACGTTCACGCAGAATCCTTTAGAGATATAATTATTTAATTTCCTGTTTGTTTACTACTATATACTACTACTACTAGGTCTAGCGAGCTCGGACAGTGGAAATTAGATCCTTCCTGGCTTCCCGATTCTCCATAGTTGTCGTAATTTCTTGCCACGTAGTAAGCAATGCCTTTGAAAAGTAGCGTATTTTGCTTCCATTATTTGAGTAACAAATAAATACAGAAATAAAATGTTAATGAAAAAAATTTGAGATAAAGTTAGAGAGGAAGCACAAACCCGTAATGGTTAGTTGAGCCGATGAGGATTCGGTACCGACAGTGTTGGTCGCCACGACCCGGTAGGTCCCCGCAGACTCCGGGGTAACCATGGTAACAGTGAGGGTCTCTCGGTCGCCCGTAGTATCGATTCTAGTTGCAGGGGAGTCGGCTAGAGGGACACCGTCGTGGAACCATTGCACGGTTGGGCGAGGCAGGGCAGAGACGAGACAGGTGAATCTCGCCGCGTCTGATTGGTTGAGGGTTAGTGACTCGAGCGGGACAATGAACCGCGGTGATTGGACGAGAGCTACGGGGAGGCAGTAAAGGGTTAATGTGAGGGGAAGGGGGGCAATGGTGTTGGGTTGTTAGTAAATAAACTGAGGTGTTGAACACGGTCGAACCCAGTGAGTATTAACACACACACATTGGTCAAAACAAATTGAAATTTAATAAATGTTAGTGAATATGAATACATTTTGAAATTTCAATGTTAATTATAGCAAAGGGAGTAACCATTATTATAGGTTTAATTAAAAGAAAAAGATGTTGATGATTAAGACACAGTACTCCCGTGCTTACCTCTCACTGTTACACGGCAACCAGAAACTTTCTGTCCAGCGGGATTGGTTGCCTTTACGGAATAGGTGCCCTCATCGGAACGTTTAGCCTCTCTCAGAACCAAAGAGACGTTCTTACCGAATCTATAAAATTGTGTTTATAAAATAAATGTAACAATCGCGTAATAGAGAGAGACCCACCAAACTCATCCCTCGTGGAACCAAACACAACGAACATAGTGAACTTTTTGTAAGTTACCAACATCCAGTCCAACACACTGTGTGTTTATTTATATATTTCTAACCTCACCCATATATTTATATAACTGACACACTCCAACTTCTCGAAAGTTCCCGCCCTCTAACACCAACGTGTAGCGTCTAACCCAACTAACACCACCTTCCCGAGACCCCGACCCAAGGAGAGCATTATCATATTGTCTTATTACATTATAAATATTACAACCGGTTCCCATTGTGGGGCGAGTCATAATTCAGAGCTATCAAGGAACGGCCTATTCTACTAAATAGTGAATTTAAATAATGGAGAATATAATTAATTTAATAATATTATTTAAATTCATTATATTAGTGCTTCTAAGTCTGGATGTCGCACACCAATAATATAATTTATAACTATGTCAGTTTTACCTAAGTTTGTGGTGAGGGAGGGGGGGGGGGGGGCTATATAACTATTATAGCCACACTCTGCTGCACGATGGCCCCAAACACAGTTTGTTGTAGTCTCATCCTGTCGGATTCAAATCAACAACAAAATAAAAATATGAAAAATACTATAGAGTTATGAAGGGAAATATAAAAATAACCACTAAAGGGAGAATTCCACCAAAATCGAAGGAAATTAATTAGTGATATGAATTCAAATCTGATAAATTAATTGACAATATTAAACCATCAATGTAACACCTAATAATCGATTTAGTACACTGAATATATTTAGCGCGGGGTACAACAGTTGTAGCTGGACTCCCGATGCAAACCACATCGCTTTCACTTGGGAGTAAATTATTTAACGAGTCTAAGTAGGACGTTAGCAACGACTTTAATCGCACAGAGAACCGCTCGCATAAGTCGCTAACAGTCTCATTGAGTCCGACTATATCAGGCACCAAGTTGAATCCAACATCAGCGGTCGTGTTATTGCACAGTAACTGGATAAGTAACGCCGCCTGGGATGGGTTATTAACATTAACTTTAATTAGCGAAGAATGCACGGTGGAGTTGAGTGACGTAATCCGACATCCGGCGAGCGGATGCGAGTGGCCGGTGGGAACACTGAATCCACGGTCGGATAGTTCGCAAGGTTCAAGGGATTCCTTTAGGGTTGTAACAACAGAATGACTCGGTAAGGTCGCTGAAGATATTGATAGAACGAATTCTGGTTGGGTAAAATCTAAAAGCGAAGACTTAAGGAATCTTTCCTGGATATTTTGCACGGAAAGTTTAGAATCGAGAAATTCTGGAAGATCCAAACTTATTGTACCAACAGTTAAAGAGGATTGTTGAGAAGATTTCTCCACCACGGTAGATTTGTTTTCCCATCGACAAATTAATGCGACTTTCAATGGAAACAAACATGTCCTAAAATCTAAATGAAGAGCTAAAAATACGTCGTATGACTTATTAACTGTCACTAATGCATCAAATGGTAGCAATCCGGTGATCACTGATTCAGAATATTGGCAAGAATTATTATTATCGTTTAGTAAAACCGCAGAAAGTGAACAGTTGACAATATCGTGGAGATGAACCCTTAACTTACAGTGCGCGACCCAACGTGGGGGGCTAGAGGCGGTGTAGTTAGCTAACCAGTCTACCGATAGGGGGCGGGTGGGGGTGGGAGGGCAATGAGTGGAGGACTGGGGGACGTTGGCCGTCAATGAGACCACCTGAGTGTCGGTGTATCTATGCCGTGGGGACCACGACTGTAGACTCATATATTTGCACAGATGGATCAACGTTTGCTCTTTGCCGTTTCGCAACAGTTTTAGTTCGTCGAGTTTCTTACGAAACTCGTCGATTTTACCTCGAAGTAAATCTCCGTCAGGTTTATTCGGCGCGGATTCGAGACGCTCACACGAACCTTCGTGAATCAACTCCATATCAACTACTACAAACTTATTAGGAGGGAAGGAGTTACCCTTAACTAAAAGGAGTTGATCCCAAAACGGGTTACAGAAGTCCCCCAAGTAATACGACGCCACATCGGTAAACACTCGGACAACAGAGAAATCCTTTCTAAGCAAAACCGTTATTGAGTAACAGCAGTTTGTGACGTCATCCGTGGTTGCAAAGGTAGATACGGTCCCGTTGATAGCAGGGTCAGTAACGTCACGAGATTCCGAGACTATCAGATAGGAATCTCCGCTTCCTGAGTTTAGAACGTCTATCCTGTAGGGAATGATATCGAGTTGAGCGAATCGGATAACCCGTCGCTCCCGGCACTCGACTACCTGCCGCGAACTCGTGCCGATAAACACGCACTCCTCGTCGGTTAGCGGGTCCGCGCACCGCTTATACGAGACTACCGTACCGGCGTAGACCTGGGGAACGTCCGGGTCCAGCACCAACCGGAATCCGTCCGGACCTTCGGAGACCGTAAAGGCGAGACGCGACACGGAAGTCGAGAAGTCGGGATGTGCGCGAACCCCGGTTAGAATATATTCGGTGAAGTCGGGAGATAATCGAATATCTAGTAACGTCTTGAAGGCGTCGCCGTGTTCGTACCTCGTGTGGCGTCGACCTGTAGAGATGCCGGACGCCGTTATGAAGTAGAACGTATTGGAAGTCTTCCAGAACAGAAGAGGTCCGTCTGCTAGAAGGCAGTTATTTACTGGGAGTAACGGGAACGTCATTCCGAACTTGAGAACCTGTTTATCCCCTCCGGTGGCGCTGTCTATCAGTAGTAGATGCTGGATTATATCGGCTTGCGGTTTCCTAACGTTTGGTTTCGTGGATTTTCTTTCGGAATCCGTCTGGGAATGTTGTTGTAGATGGAGGTAGATGTTCCGCAGCCCCGTGGACTTGTCCAGGAGTTCCCGGCAGTTGATCACGTCGACGCGGCCGTAGAGTTTAATCGTGCGTATCGTTTTCGGTTGGGAGAATGTCGGCTCGGTTCCAGGGATGTATCGCGTCTCGGCGAATGTGAACCGAGAACTCACCGAGTCGCTGTCCGTGCTGGTAGGGGACACGTTGCTGGATAGCCGCACCAGTTGGTTGGAGTTGGAAAGGGAGAAAATTCGAGGGGGAGGACGAATAGCGGGTTCCATTACAGTTTGGATAAATATACTACAGTACCGGTACTAAGTTGTCAGGATGGCAATGGCCAAATAATAAATAAATATAAGACAGTAAGAAGCTTGTACCGGTGCAGCGGTAAATATGAACAGATGTAGGCCACCTAAACCTGCAATGCTGCAAACCTACCGCCTACCAGTTGACCGCGACCGGCTTGGCTGTGTGCAATACATACTGCATTAAGGCTGTGTAAGGCGATGAAGTGACAGTCAAATATTCAAATACCAACACAGTACAGATGTAGCAGCGAGCAGGTATAGACTGTCACTGCCAATACTGTCATGTGTGACTCTGGTCTCATTGGCTATCAGGTTTCATGTGAGTAGAATATGAGAGATTTGGGTGATGGGGGGGGGGGGGGGGGGGGGGACTTTCGACGTGCAATCAAAATTCAGAGGAAATTTATCGTCACAAATAACAGCTGATTACTCCGAAAAATAAAACTGTAACCTGTTCTATTGACTTTAGTTTATCGTTTTGTTATTTTACTAAACGTGCCTCTGTCACCTGCTCCATTCCCTCACTCTAATTTTCATTGGGTCCTTTGGTCTTTAGGTCCTAAGTCTCCAGTAAAAAAACTACCTTGGCTTAAAGGCCCTACTGACGCGGTCCTAAAGGTTTGGTGGCACTGAAGGAATAATTACAGTAGTTGTTTTTAATATCTCAGAATTAAAAAATAAACGAGTAAACGAAATAGCCCCTCAAATTCGTTTTTCGTTTATTTATTTTAATTTTCCCAGGATAAAAAAAAAAACGAAAAAACGAATTTGAAGTTCCAGTTCGTTTTATTAGCTTTTTTTTTAATTCTGAGAAATTAAAAAAATCGAATAGTCATCTTCCGTGCCACCATATAAAGGACTTCGCCTAAATAATTCACTTGATATTTGTAATTCAATAATTATTTTGGATTAATTACTTAATTAAAGCAATCAATTATATATTTGACTTAAATTGTTTACACTATTTAAATTTTTTTAAATGGTTAGACCAGATCGGCTGGCATTTTATTAAAAAATAATTATTGCTCCGATTAAATTGTAGTGGCAACTAACTTTTCAAAGCGGAGATTTGGCGATTCACGGATGATGATATCGTTAAAGAACCATTGTATGTCGGGGTCAGGTTTGCCTGTCACTCCGACGGTAAGAGAGATCCGATCGCCTTCGTCTATGACTAGGTCGCGCAACTGGTCCGTGAAGGAAGGCGCAACGTTCGCACTGAAATAATTGAAACAAAGGTATGATAAGTTTTATTATTTATTCAAGCACATTCAGTATTAGCCGAACTCTGTTCAGAATTGAAGGTCTGGAGGAAACAATAATGTAAAAAGCGATTGAAGAACCAGAAGTTGCGTGGAATCAGAGTCTCGAGACTCGAGGGTCTGCCAAGCATTCAAATTTCGTCCTCCAATATATGATTACATTATTTCTCAAAAAAATCAATATTTATAGGGATTTGTTTCAATCCTCGTGGAGGACAGAACCTACAGTTCTATCGCGTTCCGAAAAGTGTTGGATGCGATGTCCAACAAAACTCATAATACTAATTGTAATAATAGGCCTACTCCTAAATATAATGCTAAATAATAGAGTTTGCAGCTTATTGCCAACACTCATCTCATTTGGCTCCAACATTGTAAAAACTATGACTTATGAGTTCAGTTCAAACGTAGAAGGTGCAATACAATTCCACTCACCTAGCTACACTAAGTATTGCTTTTGTGCTCCTTTCCCCAGCTCTGTTTTTAGCTTGGCACGTGTAATTCCCCCCATCTTCCATGGAAACCTTGTGTATGTACAGACAGCATTGCCCGTTGTTGTAGCTCAACTCGTATTGCGGCGAGGTGTCCAGAATCTCTCGGTTATTCTTGAACCAAACGATATTTGGGCTCGGAATCCCCGTCGCGCTGCAGGTAAACTTGTGCGGTGCTCCTTCGATAACGTTCGCGTTGTCCACTCGGGTCGCGAACTCGGGGGGTTCGTCTAGGGACTTTACCGACAGACGACAACTAGTGTCGGCATGTCCGTGCGGATTGGAAGCCCGACAGACAAACAGACCGGAGTCGGTCACTCGGGCAGGGCGGAGTTCTAGAATACACAACCCTTGCAAAACCCTGTAAAAAAACAATGAAAACTAAACCTAATGATTGACAATTGGATTGAGACATATGCAAAAAGACTAATAAGAACACTAATATTAAGCATATTATATTATAACCTAAAATTATAACTAAAATGAATATCTTACCAAAATATTTCAGTATTATTTGCATCAACAAGACATTATAAATTTGTTGCGAATCGCGTTCAGCAACCTTCTCTATTAACTCTCACCTGGTTACATAATCCGGACTGTTGGTAACATCTCTACCGTCTTTTGTCCAGACGACCGACGGGGCTGGGCTCCCATGGACTTCAGCCTCCAACATGAGGAATCCTCCGTCATCTACGTCAATGGATCTCAGCTCTCTAACGAACACAGGAGGTTCCCGTTTCTCCATTTCTGTAATATAAATAAATAATTGTTACTATAGCGATGCCAAAATACATGAAAATTAGACAGAAAAGTAGGACAAAGTCATTATTTTATGATAAACGAAAACGTGAGCAGAAAACTCACCTTCTATTACAACATACAGTGTTTATTTAACTTTCCTTTCATAATAGTATGATAGTTACACGAGACATTATATGCCTTATATATTAGCACTGTTTCATAAGACTACATACCTTCTATTATCACATGACCAAATGTGGGCACCTCGGCGGCAATGTTCTTCGCTTTGCACCAATATAAACCCTTATCGTCCGGGCGTACTTGATTGATGGTGAGGCGATGGATTCCTCCAGGGATAGATTCTACTTTATAACCGAAACCTGAAAAGGGAAGAGTAGATGGCGGCAATGTGGTGTTTCACGGAGGTTGAACAATGCACGGGTATTGGTATAAGGATACTTGTGTTTAATCAGTGCGAGTGCAATAGATTGTTTTACATTGCAAAATGGAATGCACAATTTTTAGTTATCAGGCTACCAACTACAGCGCTACGGTGCGGCCTACCTTTGAGCGGTTTGTCCTCTTTCATCCAGGATACAGTAGGTTCTGGGAATCCATTGACCTTAACTTCTAACGTTAGTCTGTCATTCTCGTTCACGTGGTAATCTCTCAATGGGATGGTGAAAACAGGGGGCGTGGCCGGGGCGTCTGGAGAGACAATTAAAAGCTGAAATTAATATAATGTTCAAATGCTTCCCATGTATTTGTATTCCCTTGTATTTGCCTTGAATTAAACACTGTGATGGGCTGAAGGGCAGAAACAAGAAATACAGTAGAAATTTGTGAAGGACGCAGGCACAAAATATACGTACAACAAACATGTGAAGGAAAGAAACTACAATACAAACCTGAAAAGGAGAGCTACAAGAACTACAATACAAACCACTGATGAAGGACAGACACAAGAGTTACAATACCAACCTGTGAATGACAGACAGGCGGCTGTTGAAGCTTCGCCCGCTGGATTTTTCGCTCTGAACTCGTATTTTCCTAGATGGTCCGGTTTCACCCTATCGATTGCCAGATTATATCGCGACTTGGCTTTATCGACGGTAATTCGAACGTCAGCACTGGGCCGGATCTCGTAACCATCCTTGGACCAGACCACCTCCGGGTCTGGGTCAGCATGGACCTCACAATCGAAACCTTAGTAACAATTATAATGTAAGAGTCTGAATACCTCGGATACAAAATTATTGATAACAACTACTAAATAAAAACCAAAAGTTAAAATTACAAATGCATGACCTACTATTTATTGTAGGTTATGAAACATGCAAAATAAAATACTTAGTATTTATTAGAAACTCACAGGCCCTTCCCCCATCCAATACATGACAATCAGTTAGCGGTGTCTCTATAGAAGGTGCGACCCCTAGTGGCGGTGGGGCGCTCTGTAAACTCCGTTTATTCTTCCTTTGTTCGCTTAACATCTTCGTAATGTGAATTATTGTTTGCTGATACGAAACGAAGATGTCAAATATCTCTTTGTTACGAGTCAGTATCGGCTGATAATGAATGAGAGCTTGTTGTCCTGGAAACAATAATAAACATGAGTTTAACCGAATGAAAAGCAAATATTTTATAATTATTAGATCAACTTGTGATTGTAATATAGGGCCAGGTCAACCAATCATATGCTGTGACACATTTAAGTAAACCAATAGCGGGTGGATTACCTATAAATCAAACGAAACCCACAAACATAACAAAGACATCACATAGATAATACTCACCCCACAAGTAGACAGATAACTCATTGATTCTACCAATTCTAGAATTATGTTCGGCTTCGCGGGGCTTCAGAAAGTTATCGATATCGTTGAGTAGACCCACTGACTGCTCGTATGTGGCACACTCGTCGATCTGTTTACCGACGCGGTTAAGTAAATCGTCGGCTTCCCTCCACCATCGGTTACACTAGAAAAGTTAATTATAAACAGCAACTAAAAATCCCGTCAAAATTTACATACACTTTAAAATAACAATTTACATAACATTGTGTTATTTATCAACTGTACATCAATGGCCAATTAATACAACACAAGTCATGTCTTGTTAGACGGAGTTCTAGAGCCGAAAAAGGCATTCGTAATTATTCGGTTACTCCTTGAGAATAGCTGGTAACCACACGAATATACGTCTCCTTAGGTTACTAACCTCATCGACCAATCGGAAGTATTCCACTGCAGCTTGTAACTTCTTCCTATGAACCTCAATCTCCTCCCAGAGTCGGGAGTACAACTCCTCCAATAGGACCAACTCCGATCGGATCCGCTCAGCTTCCAACGGGGTTCGATTCATTCGCTGTCTCGATGCGTCGACGAACCGAGAATACGTCGTTTTCAGTTGCTGAGGAAATAGTAAAAACATACAAACATATACCAAAAACAAGTACAAAAAATGTTATTCCATAAGAATGCGTTCATGTTCCGTGTGCTTCTGTGGCTATACTGCAAGCTGTGCACCTGATAATATGTATAATGAGTAATCATACTTGTACACCAGACACAAACACATCGCCAAGACGATGTCAGTAACGTCTAACTGTACTACTAGGAAGCGAAATGTGAATGAAACCATGGCAACGCTGGGATCCTCAACCCGGACTTTTCAGAGAGCAAGGGAAGGTGGAAAAGGCAATACACGAAGACTCGTATTACAGGGAAAGCAAATTACTTCACTTTAAGCCATCATGGTGTGCGTGCCTAATACTCGTACTCATGACACAGTAATGGTGTCCCTAAAACTCACATCCACTCCTTTGACACAGTAATGGTGTTACTAAAACTCACATCTAATCCTTTGACCCAGGCCTCGAACTTGTCGGTTTCTCTTCTACAGGACGGGATGTCGGTACCGTAATGGCCCTTGTACTGACTGTTGAGTTGGTTGAGTCTCTCCTGGAAGTCGTTTCGGATACTCAGTAGTTCCCCATCGAACTCGGTAGATTGAACCGCTCCGCGGATCCGATCCTGTCGATCGGCCCACAGCTGCAGCCACGTCTTGTGCCGATGTTGGAGGCGAGACAGGATGTCTTCGACCTCTTCCTTGGCCGGTTCAACCGGTGGCTGAGAAATATAAGGATAATGAAAAAATTTAGTTGGCTGGTAGGTGCAGTACAATACAGCAAGTGAGAATAAATGGGTGGGTAGGTATAATAGTAGTGTAAATGGCAATAATGTGTAGAATAAGACTTATCAATTTACAAGTAAATTGATTGTAATTTGATAAATAATGAGTTGATTGTAAGAATGTTCCATCACCCACCTGTGCCATAGCTCTATCAATAAAATAAGAGCCGCTATCGAAAGTCTTATTTAACTGTTCCTCCAGGTTGATCTTATATGATCTATGGTCGTCTAAGAGTTGATTCATTCTAAACGTGTCTGTTAGGTTCAATTCCCTCGCAAAATCTCTTTCAGATGCATCGAATGTCTCCATAACCTAAATTATTATTGAGTATAACTGATTAAAAGGTGTAGAAGACTTTGAAACTTAGACCAAATAACTAGGGAAGACAACATTCTTAATAACATCAACTATATTTGATGAAGTGTTTCTGTACATAGATAAATCGATTTTCATGCTAATATTATCATAATTTTTCATCATTTATATACCAACAAAGATCGTTACTTTCGTGTTGTAAAATCCTATGAATAATATTTTTTCAAGACGTTTAAAATGCACAGTAATTGCCTACCTCGTTCAGATTATCCAAAAAATTGATTAGAGTTGAGCTGAGATTGGAATATCTCTGGAATCGCGAGGTACACTGAACTTTCCGACTCACTAGTTCTTCCACAATCGCTTCTCTCTCACCGTTTGTATCGCTCTTCAGGGCCAACATCTCCGCCATATTCGCTTTGCGGGTCAACTCATTGTCAACTTTCTAAGCAAACGATAAATCGTAACATTAGCATTAATTTGTTCTCTAAGTATATCAAATTTTATAATAATTTCACTAATTATTAGTTAAACGATTATGTGTATCTTGAAAGTGAAAGTAACTTACAGATTGGGCCACTTCAACCTCCCCTAGTCTGGCTTGCAGTGCGTGCGCCGTCTGTTTCGCGTAATGTTCATCGCCGGCATGTAATTCTTGTAAATAAACATCAATCGTGTCTTCTACCCATTCGATTGTTCTAAAATAATATTTTAACAATAAATATTATTTCCGTTTTTGTTGGGCACAGCTTAACAAAGACGACCAAGAAGGTTCGAATATAACATAAAAATTGGCTTATAATGACTGTAATCGTATAATACTAATTTACAAATATTAATGTTAATAGTTAATAAATACCTGTTAGTCTCCACTTTGAATGTTGTCCATTGTGTGTGGAAATCTTTGGTTATCGTCAGACGTAGTTGCCATGAATCCCACAGATCGTGGAGACTATGTTTACGAGCTTTAAACAGTTCCAACTGCTCGCGAACGACCTTTGGTGTAATTTCTTCAGAATCAAGTCCGAATTCATCGCATGTCTGAGAAATACAAACTTTCTTTATAAACTACAATAAAATACAAACTTTCTTTATAAACTACAATAAAATACAAACTTTCTTTATATACTACAATAAAATACAAACTTTCTTTATAAACTACAATAAAATACAAACTTTCAAACTTTCTGACAGTTTGGGTCTATACTATATCATTATTATATCACATTAACATATAATCCCAAGGAACAAATAATTGCAAATATTTACCTGAAGTTTATAACTTACCCTGGCTCGTTCATTTATAAACTGTTGCCCGGTAACCATGAGCTGATCGTAGAGGTCTATCATATTCTGCCAACGATCTCTCCATTGTCTGTGAGTCAACTCAATGTGTTTCGCATCTAAACTTACATTCTCGAGCTTCAAAAGTCCATCAAGGAAATTCATTTCGACGTGAAGCTATAAATAATAATAATAAGGTAAGGTATTGGTTGATCATACCAATCCGTATGTCGCAAATCCGACGTAATATAATGAAATTCCGCATACAGCACCCATAAACCGACCTGTAATATAATCCTATGAAAGTCAGCATACAGCTCTCCCAACCGAATTCTTTGATCAACATGATGACTAAGTTTCAACCATTCTCCTCTCAATTGCTCCACTTTGTTTTCTACCAACTGTAAGTCTTTGTCGCCACTTATTGCCATTGATTCCACCATCTGGCACATACCATCAAGATCGGTGCCTCTGGCCTAAAATGCGCGGAAATCGTTTAATAAATATCGGTATACAGTATATATAATTTAACTTTTGATATGATTTTAGATATAAAGCTCATATTCATACTTTCTGTATTTGGGAACAATACATTTAAAATAAATATTACATGTATGTACACCATGTCCTGGAATATAGAGTCGTAATTCAGTGACAACCCCCACCCCCCCCAGAAATTTTTCTACAAATTTAGAAGAGATTGCATGAAATTTGAAACATAGATAGTTTCATCTCCCGCCTCCTTACTGGGTGAGTCAGAATTTATATTTTCGCTTTCAATCTTTAGCTATCATCGTGTCTCCCGCGATAAACCGCATCAGTTGCAATATAAGTTATTCAATAATCTTAATGTGATTTGTTGTTAGAAATCTAGCCCTGTAAGGATTCCAAAGTTGCATGGTTTTGCACATGCACAAGGCTATTTTATTCTATTTATTAAATATATATACCATGACTTTTATATTATAAAAAAATGCATTTTTCCATATGCTTTTACTATTCCTCGAAAATGCGGATTAAAAGTCGGCCAAAATTGTGTTACTTTCTTTTTGTAAAAGAAACAGTTTTATTAATACGAAATTATTACATGACTCTGAATGAACAACTCTAAAGCAAATGTAGCAAAAAATTTATTGGCCACCGGAGAGAATCGAACCCCAGATGTGATAACCGATCTGATTGCTGACCTGGAGACTCTAATAAGAATTACCAAGTCGTATAATCTAGCACTTTATATGATTACAGTTCTATTCTCTAATATAATCTTGCTCTAAATTTTACGACGTCATTCACTGTCATTGTAATCATGTAAAGTCTTAGAATACAAGTAAATAATAATTATTGTACGACTGATGATTGATTTAATGATAGGCTTTGGGACATTATTTGGGAACCTACGCGTAGGTCGTCTCTTAGACGTTGGTGGTCTTCCAGGAAATCCCTTGCGGAGGCCAAGTCTAGACCCATGTCGCCCCTAGCAACAAGGAAGGCCTGCCCCACGTTAACTAGCCACGTGGTTACCAGACTGTACTTCTCATCCCAAGCGATGTAGAGAGTAGATCGCTGTTTCCTGTCCGCTTTGCAGTGACTCCCGAGTTCGGCGCAACGACTTTGTAACATTTCGACTCCTCGGCGGATACCGTTCGCGCCGGGAGAGTCGTAGCCAACTCGCTCTGCAAGAAAATAGTAAATATGAAGGTGAATGATTATATGGCAATAAAGTATTGGTTTAATAATATTAGACCGAGGAGAAACAAACAACGAAATCGAGATTGTAAATAATTAAAATAAAGCTATTGGTGAACGAGTAAAATACGAAATACCAAAGGCAACTCTAAGTCTCCTCTCTCTTGGCTGTTACCTATAAGGCGGAGAAGACACTAACGCCCAAGGTTGAACACTCCGTAAATATCCAACCCGTTTCCCCAGCAACCCGTTTCCGTTACTCCCCCAGCAGAAGTCAGGTTGGCATATAGCTGCGTTGTCGTAACATTTACGAAATTGTAACAGGCTCGGAACGGGATTGAACCCGGGACTTAGCTAGAAGCAATGCGATTAACCACTCCAATAAAATATATTCAAATTGAATAAACAGCCAAATTTATTGGAATATTCTTATAAAAAATGAAATAAAGGACTCATTTATTACAACATTACACAACAGACGAGGACCGAACAAACAAGGAAGCACAGACTGTACCGAAGACTGTCTTAGAAGACTATAAATGGAAACCCACAAACCCAAAATAATAATTACTCCACTTGTGATCATGATAATGTTGAATTTGTAATATAATCATCACGAAGTGAGACAGGGGGAAACTGGACGCAAATCCCATCTTGGCGAATTAATACCCCGACTCAATGTTAAATTCTAAATTTAGGGAAAGGAGCAGGATACAGTGGCACGTTACTTTAACCAAAACAATAAACTAAACACAATAGAGCAGGATACAATTTTATTTTTGAGAATAATCAGCTGTTATTTGCGTCAAATTTCCCCTGAAGAGGGATTAATTTTTATTGCGTCCAGTTTCCACCCTATCTGCACGACGTATAGTGTAATATAAATATAACCAACATAATGCATCTGAAGTAAATATATTGTAGGCCTATAGTGTTCCTGGCGAGAAATTCCACATATTTCCACAGATTATTAAAAAATATTTATGGTTGCCATGGTAACAAATCATATACCTATGATTGGTTGCAAAATTATTGTCAGTTGATCCTCAATTGAATTATTTTTAAATTGTTAACCATATATGATGAAACATTATAGGTTACATTATTTTCTAATTACCTAAATTACAGGTGATCTCCTATTGATTCCAGTTCAATCCTGCGAGGCTGCGACTACTACAGTATGTCTTAAATGGAGAATATATTTCTAATGCTTAGTTATTTTACAACATGGCAAGTAATACGGAAAGATTTCCAATATTACTGAAATTTCAACTAAGTATGACGCTGTATTTCTAATACATAGTTACCATATTAACCGGGTTTCAAAAAGTAGCCCATCCCGAATTAATTTTGAAGGCAAAGAGGTATATTACATTAGATTACCGGTACCGTTAAAACATAGGCTAAACAACTTACTGTTCTGCTGAACCGGTTTCCCATGGTACTACAGTACTAGACTGCTAGACCTGCAGACTGCCTTAAATTCATAAACAATTACTGAATTTTACTACAGTACTATATTCCTGTATTCGGTTGAACGGGACTGACGGGATTATGTTCCTGAAATTACATCTTACTACATTACCGAGGGGACCTACCGGTACTATTCGCAGTAATAGGACTTCCACGACCATTAAAGCTACAAGAATCCAATGCGATAAACTGGAATCCGTAAGAAGAATTTCGACAAATGTATTACACCGACTACCGGTACCCGGACTACCGGCCCGACCGTCAACCTTACATAACAGATATAATTTGGCAAGTAATCGGGATTGTTTCGGAGTTTTTATCGGCCACAACGGTGGGAAACTATTAAGCACAACTGCTGACGATGCGGGTGATTCGTCGTCGAAACAAGCGTCAGCCGAGGACCGGTTTAAATCGATTGTTAACGAACATAAAATCGTAATATTCATTAAGGGGGTCCCCGACGAACCCAGATGTGGATTCTCCAATGCTGTGCTTCAGGTTTTGCAAGTCCACGGTGTCAGCGATTTCGTAAGTTACAATGTCCTGGAAGACGACGAAATTCGCGAAGGTATCAAGAAGTATACGGGCTGGCCGACGATTCCTCAGGTTTTCTTTGGTGGAGAATTTATAGGAGGTTGCGATGTACTTATAGAGCTGCATCGTAGTGGTGACATTGTTAAAGAACTCGATAAGATTGGAATTACATCGAGAATAGTTCCTTGACTTTATTCATTGATCTATATTTGCATTTCATATTAATGTTGTTTGGTGAATTTGCTAAAATTTATTAGTATAATTTATAAAAATACGGTATGTCTTTCAATTTGCTAAGAAAAACCATCACTTTTAATAATATTTTTCAACTATTATCTCGTGATGTAACAGGTCTTCATTAGCTGTAACCGGTCCTGCTCGCGTATAGGATCTAACTCGACGCTGAATAATTTATTAAGACACAAACAATTATGGTAGACAGACAGACCTACTTGTGTGTGATAATATTTTTAAATACAAATGAAATGGGAGACTTTCGACGTAATAAAAATTCATCCCTCTCCAGGGGAAATTCGACGCAAATAACATCTGATTACTTTTAAAAATGAAACTGTCACCTGTTCTATTCCTGTTCTCTTGCCACTCTAACCTGCACCTTTCCCTACAGTGAGAATTTAACTCTGAGACGAAATATAAATTCGGCGAGATGGGATTTGAGTCCAGTCCTACACTACACTACCCAATTATAAATCACACGTCAATTTTCCATGGCTGGACCTATTTCCTTTTAAGCTTCAAGAGCAGCCCCCCCCCCCCCCATTAAACCATATAATATACTATGTAGTAGGGCAAAATTGTATTGTACACAACCAATCCAATAGAGTTCACTCAGTTAAGGCACAACTCACCTAATAGGATGTGCCCCTCTCTTAGAGAGGGCTAGGTTCACTCAGTTAAGGCACAACTCACCTAATAGGATGTGCCCCTCTCTTAGAGAGGGCTAGGTTCACTCAGTTAAGGCACAACTCACCTAATAGGATGTGCCCCTCTCTTAGAGAGGGCTAGGTTCACTCAGTTAAGGCACAACTCACCTAATAGGATGTGCCCCTCTCTTAGAGAGGGCTAGGTTCACTCAGTTAAGGCACAACTCCCCTAATAGGATGTGCCCATCTCAAGGAGCGGGTTAGGTTCACTCAGTTAAGTCACAACTCCCCTAATAGGTTGTGCCCCTCTGTTAGAGAGGGCTAGGTTCACTCAGTTAAGGCACAACTCACCTAATAGGATGTGCCCCTCTCTTAGAGAGGGCTAGGTTCACTCAGTTAAGGCACAACTCACCTAATAGGATGTGCCCCTCTCTTAGAGAGGGCTAGGTTCACTCAGTTAAGGCACAACTCACCTAATAGGATGTGCCCCTCTCTTAGAGAGGGCTAGGTTCACTCAGTTAAGGCACAACTCACCTAATAGGATGTGCCCCTCTCTTAGAGAGGGCTAGGTTCACTCAGTTAAGGCACAACTCCCCTAATAGGATGTGCCCATCTCAAGGAGCGGGTTAGGTTCACTCAGTTAAGTCACAACTCCCCTAATAGGTTGTGCCCCTCTGTTAGAGAGGGCTAGGTTCACTCAGTTAAGGCACAACTCACCTAATAGGATGTGCCCCTCTCTTAGAGAGGGCTAGGTTCACTCAGTTAAGGCACAACTCACCTAATAGGATGTGCCCTTCCCTTAGAGCGGGTGTGGTTGACTCGGTCAATGCCTGAGCTAACTTAGCGAAGCGTTCTGCAATCCCAGGGGTTCCCGGTTCAAATGTTTTAGTTGTTGACGCTATCTGCTGATCTATTTCCTCCAACCGTATTAGTGCCTAAGGAATATTAAAAAATGATGTTATTAGTGTGATAATGAATGATATTTCTACAATAATCATTTTTCGAAGTGCGGTTTTACAATCTGTAATAAAACAACCATATGACCTCAGCAGTTCTCAGTAAATGTCTTCGCACCTTCAGTTTTTACCGTTGAATTTCACTTCCACGGCCGCGCTTTACGCGGCCAATTCATGTCATTTAATTCAAACCACTCCCGGTTGAAGTTAGTGGTCATGCATGGTGAGGGTGTGAACTGTGTTTTTTATAGATTGCCTGATTTTGGTGAGTCACCGTTGCCCAAGTAACTGTATTCTCACACACCATTGGGTGAGTATTCCCACACCACCACCGTAGCATTTACCACAGTGGAATCGCTAATGAATTGAATATATTGCAGAGCGTTCCAATCAAATACGCTACTGAGTACAGAACAACACATAAATCCTCAGTTGAACGGTAATGACCCCGTTACGCCCTCTCCTACAGAATAAGTAGAACTTATTATTTTTCTTCATAATATCGTTTGTTCTCAGTCCATACCACAGGTTTAGTATAATTAGTTCAGCTTCTGTGAATTCAGTAGCGGCAATTATTACCGCAATCTACTACGTTTTCAAAGAAACTTCACTCGTAATCACATGACTACAATGGTCGGGTGATGGGGGATGGAAATCTCCATCTTGTGTAACCAGACAAAAAGACTCCACTGTACGCATGAACTCTAAAGTGGCGCCGCAATTCTCTTTGTAACATATGTGAGTTTGTGTTGCAGTATTTGTTGCTTCTGGTCAAGACAATGAAATACCATGCAATTGTAATTTTTTTAATAAAAAATAAAACAAGGAAATTAATCCAAACACCAGATTGCCGGATATTACGTCAAACTGACAAGATATTATATAACAATTGTAACTATAATTAAAAATCTCATAATGCGATAAAAATATATAACATTAAATTCCATAAAATAAAAATTAGTATATACGCGAAGATTTTATAAAGATGGCGAAGTTAGCCGTGTTCCTAGTTCTGTTTGCGTTGGTTGTCTTTATGGACCAGCCTTCCGTTGTATCATCGGGTCTAGTAAGTTAATTAATTATGTTCAAATAGAGGTATAGTCGTTAATTTTGATATCACCAACAAGCTTTGTAGATTTCGTTGATAAATGTCAGAAATATACGGTGGATGAAAGCTACCGAAATAATTTACTGCTTTATACTTTTGACCAGCAAGTTATCTCTCTTAAATTTTTAACCTCATCATTGAACACTGCATAGACAACTATTTTAAATATGTTGGAGATACAGTATTTGTACAGCAGAAAAATCATCAAAATGACACTATGGTCATGGTGACTTGAAATGTTATTATTATTATATTATTATATATTATATATTTTTACAAGAAGGAAACAAGTTGATAAATGCACAAATGAATTAATCAAATATTGAATATACTGGCGCTGGGGGCCATAACCCTCTATCAAAAAAAGAAAATGGACAATAAAGTAAACACAAATGCAATTACTGAATGTAGAATGTTACTGAATGTACTGAATGTTATTGGAGAATCACCCGGAGAATGCATCGCGCGACTATCCAATGAAATCATTTGGGTCTACCTTGATGTACATCGCATATAATAGGGCCTAGAATGTACAGTTGTATCGGAAGAAAGACCTTCCACAAGAATTGAATAACATCGGTTGTGTGTTTTCGATGTTGTGCGTAGGTTTTCGATGTTGTGCTAAGGTTTTCGATGTTGTGCTAAGGTTTTCGGTGTTGTGCGAAGGTATTCGATGTTGTGCTAAGGTTTTCGATGTTGTGCTAAGGTTTTCGATGTTGTGCTAAGGTTTTCGATGTTCTGCTAAGGTTTTCGGTGTTCTGCTAAGGTTTTCGGTGTTGTGCGAAGGTATTCGATGTTGTGCGAAGGTTTTCGATGTTGTGGGTAGTTTTTCGAGGTGTTTTGTAGTTTATTGATGTTGTGCGTAGGTTTTCGATGTTGTGGGTAGTTTTTCGAGGTGTTTTGTAGTTTATTGATGTTGTGCGTAGGTTTTCGATGTTGTGGGTAGTTTTTCGAGGTGTTTTGTAGTTTATTGATGTTGTGCGTAGGTTTTCGATGTTGTGCTAAGGTTTTCGATGTTGTGCTAAGGTTTTCGATGTTGTGCTAAGGTTTTCGATGTTGTGCTAAGGTTTTCGATGTTGTGCTAAGGTTTTCGATGTTGTGTTAAGGTTTTCGATGGATTGTGCTAAGGTTTTCGATGTTGTGCTAAGGTTTTCGATGTTGTGCTAAGGTTTTCGATGTTGTGCTAAGGTTTTCGATGTTGTGGGTAGTTTTTCGAGGTGTTTTGTAGTTTATTGATGTTGTGCGTAGGTTTTCGATGTTGTGGGTAGTTTTTCGAGGTGTTTTGTAGTTTATTGATGTTGTGCGTAGGTTTTCGATGTTGTGTGTAGTTTTTCGAAGTTCTTTTTCAACGTTTCATGAGGCTGACACGAAAGATGCAGGGCAGCTAGTTTATAGGTCTGAGGAACATTACAGCCGTTACTAAATAAATTATTTTATTTTGCAGGCGCGGTTGCGTCAGACATTCACGATCTGTCTAACGGCTGGAAGTGATTGTAACCCGGGTGCAGACCAGTGTTGTGGTGGTTGCGGTGGTAATAATAAGTGCAGCACTAACTAGTGTCAATGTTGTTTATTCTCTGACAAGCGGCTTTGACAACGAAACTCCAACGAAACGAATAATATTTAATACTATATTATATTATGTAATAGTGGTGATGGTGTAAATATCTCAATAATTAACATTAATTATTTTTAACGCAGGGGAAACGTAGATGACGATGAATTATAATAATGAGGCGAAAACATATACGACCTTTCCTATAGAAAACATAAAAAAAAACTCTAATTAACTTTTACTAACGCATATTTGTAAAAACATATACTACCATGGCCTACTATATATATATACGGCCTAAATGTTGTCGATTTGGCCTAAAAAAAAAGAGGCCAGTTTTTTTTACACTATTTTGATATGGGAGAGTTCTATAAATTTTCATTTGCTGCAATTTGGTCAACGGTCGTAATTGAAGCATCCTCGTTAAGTAAGATACACAATTTTATGGTATCTAGTGTTTTTGGTATAGGTTTAGCTAGTAATTTCAACACTGATTCCGACATCCTACTCCCTCTATAAATATTTTGTAGTAGCTAGTATATGTGGTATAGAGTCTGATTGGAGATGTGTTCATTGTTCTTGACACAATAAACCCGGCGCAGCATTCTTGCATTCGGTATAGTAAAATAAAGTGATACTTTAGTTCATTAGCAATACTTAATTTCCCTCGATTAGTGATATAAAGACTTTCTATCAATAAAATATGTTGCAATATAGTATTCAGTTATAAACTATTTAATCATTTCGACAACGTAATGTGATAGTATAAAGGTCAAAAGGTCAAATTCAAATAAAGACTAAAATTTTGGAACTGGCGTATCTCTTTTTGCTCACATTAGACTGTAGTGGTCTCACCGATACAGCGGTCGAATTGGAACCTGGCTACAGCTGCGGAAGTAAAGATCAGTTACCGAGTGAGTAATTTACCCTTGGGTTGGTACATTTGTCGCCTTTGTTGTCATACATCCTTTGTAGATACCAACTCGTGAACACTCTAACTCTTAAGTTGTATCCATCAGATCAGCTTGAAAGAAATTCCGATTGAGTGTTAAAGTAGAGGAAGTACAGATCTTATAAACTTTGGTAATTGTTGCCCAAGCTTTGGATCCATCATTTTCCTTTGGAGCCAATGTATGAGATTTGGATCCACGAGCCATCATGTCATTCCATCCATCGAGCAATTTTCAAAGTAGTAATTATTATAATGAAACACTGTAAGCCGCTTCCTTCAAACTAGGCAACGAAAAGTAAGACAACTAGTGACAGTAAACCCTTCCTACCAGTTAGTTGTGCGGCTATCAAATAACTTTAATTGATTTCGGCTCGGAATCCTCATCAATGGATAAGAACGTAACCGTTGACAAACCACCACCAGTTGCACCGAAGTCAAACAATTTTAAGAAAGCGATAAAAAAAAACTCCACTACACACATGGATACTTAGTAGAGTGGCGCCACCATTCTCTCTGTAACATATGCGCGTTTACGATACCAAATACATTAAAGACAATTACACAGTAATTTCCTATTATTTAACTGTGTAAAAGGGACCGCAGATTGGGCGAAATATCAAAGGAAAAGCTGTCACATTGGTTTATATAATCACAACGTTTATCGAATTCAAACATTTCGAAGGATTTTTATTTTAATGTTGCAATAAAAAGACACTATTATTCAATAAATAAACAATAGCCATATTGCCTTGTTTGTATACAAACATTTTAGAAAGATGTCTAAACTAGCAGTGTTCCTAGTTCTGTTTGCGTTGGTGGTGTTTATGGACCAGCCATCCTTGGTCACATCGGCGCCAGTAAGTTATTTCAGCACGTAATAGAGAATGCAAGTCATTTTATAATATTGCGATTATTTTAACTTTTAACAAGGATTGTAGTAGAAGCGATTAATATAATATAAACTCTCCAAGGTTCCGTTACCAGTTGTACATCGGTAGAACGGTGTAGAGGGTAGTCGACATGGTTTCTCCATCTACACAAAGCTCTCTTGGGATTATCCACATATCTCCGAAGGTTGTGCGGGTTCGACCCTCTCTGGCCTACCTGACTTCTGACTACCCTGGCACCTATGCCAGGGTAGCTTTAGCTTCGGCACTAATGATTTTAAGGGACTTGCCAGAACTTATCTGTGCCTTGCATCTTTAAATGTAGCTAAATGAGTACTGGAGATTCCTCTGGGGAGTATAAGTTCTGGGGGGACCGCACTTGAAATAAGTCGACAGACTTTGTGCGTAATCCCTGGCCTAACGGTTTAAGTTAAATTTCCTTTTTACTTTAACCCCACATAGTAAAATAATGTAGCACATAATATTACTGTTACTATACGCAAATGCATTCTTTGATAACTGTAGACCATTTCACCGATATGACCATGTTCTGTTATGGTAGAGAATAAACTTCTCAAGGTTGAATCAATTTCCTACACCAACACAACAGTGCTGCTAATGAAACTGTTGATGTACAGTATAATAAGTATAGTACAATAATCTTCAAAGGGCTGCTTATGGGATAGAACAACAGGATTTTCTTCCATTATTCCTAGAGCGTTAAATGCATGTTTCCCTTTCAGATCAAGCATGCCTTGTGAGAAATTCTCAGTCCAGCGAGAAATTCGGGAAATTTTCAGGAATTCACCCCTTTTGCTAAGGGTCAAGGCTGAATCATCGTCGTTGAAGCACTCGAACACGCAGTCAGAGTTGGCCCACTCACTTCACACAATGAGAGTTAGGCATTCACACCCCCATAGTTAGGCATTCACACAGTCAGAGTTGGGGACTCACTTCACACAATGAGAGTTAGGCATTCACACCCCCATGGTTATTAGGCATTTACACAGTCAGGTTTACACATTCACACAGTCAGAGTTAGTTAGGTATTGAGTAAATTGAAATCTGCTGCGACTTGGTAAGCTATTATTCTTCTCGCTTAGTGTAAGAAAGAGCCAACCAAATGTTATATCAGAAACTAACAGCAGAATCTCCAGGTGTAACGGGTGCGGTGGCAGTATATAAAGTTCGAGAAGACCACCAATAATAGTCCTATTCTACATATATTCCATTCATCTTGATTAATAAAAATGTATGCCCATGTGAAGAATACCAGGATTTCACTTTTCGGTCGACTTTTTATTGGAATTTTATATATGAAGATTATTTATTCTTGTAAATTTATCTTTATTAAGTGTTTTATAGCGCTTATTTCTGTTTATATTATTATTTTTCACTTATTCAGAATACTAATTCGTTTATTGTTTTATTTTCAACCCTCATTATTATTTTGCAGGCGCGGTTGCATCAAACATTCATGATCTGTCTCACGGTTGGCAGCGATTGCACTCAGAACGCAGACCAGTGTTGTGGTACATGTGGGAGTAATTCCAAGTGCGGCAATTAATAATGTCGAAGTTTAAGTGGCCATGGTTAATATGATTATAAAACTGAATACCATTTACTTACAATATGTATAACATTATATCACATGTAAAACCTAGTCTCCAGTTGTAAATCTGACAAGGGGCCATGGTAAACTCTAACTGAATACCATTTACTTAGGTCTAATATATTTCTATTAAATAAAGGTGACGGTGTAAATATCTTAAGAACAAACAATAATTATTTTTAACGCAGAAGTAAAACGTGTATGCGTATGTGAGGACAGAAGTGATTCTAGTTTTATTCGAGTTATGAGTTATAGAATAACAGATAATATATATTAATCAATGTCATTAAATATAGGGCCTAGTGTCGTTATTAACTTTTACCCATCTTAATTAGTTTTAATTAAGCTTAATTTTTCTACAAATCTTAATTATTAGACCGCATGAAATTTGAAACACAGATTGTTGGATGTGTGCTACCTCCTTGGGGGTGAGCCACAATTATTATTTCCGCTTTCAATCTTTAGCTACAAGCGTTTGAAAAAAGTGTCTCCCGCGATATTTCTTAACCAGTTAGACCGCAGTTATTCTTCTACCATACAGTGATTTGTTGGTACTGTTAGATAGCTGGCCGTGTAAGAATTCCAAATATGTAACACAATCTGAGCTTCGTCGTAAATTTAATGAGGAAGTTGCATGGTTTTGCACCTGCGCGAGGCTATTTTATTCTATTTAATAAATACACCAAATTCTGGAACCTTATTCTATTTATCTCATAAGTATACAAAGGGTAAAGCTGACAGTGCAATAAATTATTGGGGTATAAGGTTATATTTCGGCTACAATGCACTTACACTACCTACATATAATATCAGTACATAGCCATTCCATGCATAAACAACATATTCCAGATAAAGTATTAATTAAATGGAATAATTTTATAGCTAGCGCCGGCCTCATACAGATGAAAAGCCATGCAACTTTTGAACGCCCATATTCTCAGCTACTTTACAACAAAATTTAAATAAATTATGTTACATGTTTGGAATCCTCCCATAATATGGCCAGTTTTCCATCAGTACCAACAAATCACAATAAGAACAAAGAATAACTGCGGTGGAACTGGTGCAATATCGCCGGAGGCAGGAGGCACCTAAACGCTTGTAGCTGAAGATTGAAAGGAAAAATACAAATTTACCTAGTGAGGTCACCCAGCAAGGAGGAGGGAGGTGAAACTATATATGTTTCAAAATCTATGCAATCTCATTTAGATTTGTAGAAAAATTTGGGGGTGTGATTGGTAAAGGGGTGGGGGTGGGGGTGGTAAAGGGGCGGGGGTGGTAAAGGGGTGGGGGTGGTAAAGGGGTGGGGTGGTAAAGGGGTGGAAGGTGGTAAAGGGTGGGAGTGGTAAAAGGGTGGGGGCCGTAAAGGGGTTAGGGGTGTTGAGTGGAAATGGGGTGTGCGTGCGTGGTAAAGGGGTGGGGTGGTAAAGGGGTGGGGTGGTAAATGGGTGGGGTGGTAAAGGGGTGTGGATATTAAAGGGGCTGGGGTGGTAAATGGGTTCGGGAGCTAAAGGAGTGGAGGTGGTAAATATGGTGGTGGGTGGTAAAGGGGTGGGGGGGGGTGGAAAAGGGGTGGGGGGGGGGGGTGGAAAAGGGGTGGGTGGTAAAGAAGTGGGAGGTGGTAAAGTGGTGGGAGGTCGTAAAGGGGTTAGGGGTGTGGAGTGGAAAAGAGGTGTGGGTGGTAAATGGGTGGGGTGGTAAAGGGGTGGGGGTGGTAAAGGGGTGTGGATGTTAAAGGTGGAAAAGGAAAAGGAAAAAGGGTGGAAAAGGGGTGGGAGGTGGTAAAGTGGTGGGGGTAGTAAAGGGGTAGGGTGGTAAAGGGGTGGGGCTGGTAAAGGGGTGGGTGTGGTAAAGGGGTGGGGTTATGTAAATTGATAGGGATTGGCAAAGGGGTGTGAGGAGGTAAAGGGGTGTGGGTGGTAAAGGGGTGGTGGGCGGTAAAGGGGTGGGGGTGGTAAAGAGGTGGGATGGTAAAGGGGTGGGAGGTGGTAAAGGGATGGGGTGGTAAAGGGGTTCGGGTGGTAAATGAGTGGAGGTGATAAATTGGTGGTGGGTGGTAAATGGGTGGGGTGGTAAAGGAGTGGGAGGTGGTAAAGGGGTGGGTGTGGTAAAGGGGTGGGGTAGTAAATGGGTGGGAGGTGGTAAATGGGTGTGGTTGGTAGGGAGGTGGGGTGGAAAAGGGGTGGGAGGTGGTAAAGTGGTGGGGGTAGTAAATGGGTAGGGTGGTAAAGGGGTGGGGCTGGTAAAGGGGTGGGTGTGGTAAAGGGGTGGGGTTGGTAAATGGATAGGGATTGGAAAAGGGGTAAAGGGGTGGGGTGGTAAAGGTGTGGGAGGTGGTAAAGTGGTGGGAGGTCGTAAAGGGGTTAGGGGTGTGGAGTGGAAAAGAGGTGTGGGTGGTAAATGGGTGGGTTGGTAAAGGGGTGGGGGTGGTAAAGGGGTGTGGATGTTAAAGGGGTGGGGGTGGTAAAGGGGTTCGGGTGGTAAAGGAGTGGAGGTGATAAATTGGTGGTGGGTGGTAAAGGGGTGGGGTGGTAAAGGGGTGGGAGGTGGTAAAGGGGTGGGTGTGGTAAAGGGGTGGGGTGGTAAAGGGGTGGGAGGTGGTAAATGTGTGTGGTTGGTAGGGAGGTCGGTGGAAAAGGGGTGGGAGGTGGTAAAGTGGTGGGGGTGGTAAAGGGGTAGGGTGGTAAAGGGGTGGGGCTGGTAAGGGGGTGGGTGTGGTAAAGGGGTGGGGTTGGTAAATGGATAGGGATTGGCAAAGGGGTGTGAGGAGGTAAAGGGGTGTGGGTGGTAAAGGGGTGGTGGGCGGTAAAGGGGTGGGGGTGGTAAAGGGGTGGGATGGTAAAGGGGTGGGAGGTGGTAAAGGGGTGGGAGGTGGTAAAGGGGTGTGGGTGGTAAAGAAGTGGGGTGGTAAAGGGGTGGGAGGTGGTAAAGTGGTGGGGGTGGTAAAGGGGTGGGTGTGGTAAAGGGGTGGGGGTGGTAACGGGGTGGGGTGGTAAAGGGGTGGGGGTGGTAAATGGATAGGGATTGGCAAAGGGGTGTAAGGTTGTAAAGGGTTATGGGTGGTAAAGGGGTGGTGGGTGGTAAAGGGGTGGGCGTGGTAAAGGGGTGGGCATGGTAAAGGGGTGGGGTGGAAAAGGGGTTGGAGGTGGTAAAGGGGTGTGGGTGGTAAATAAGTGGGGTGGTAAAGGGGTGGGAGGTGGTAAAGTGGTGGGGGTGGTAAAGGGGTTGTGGTGGTAAATGGGTAGGGTGGCAAAGGGGTGGTGGTGGTAAAGGGGTGGGTGTAAAGGGGTGGGGTGGTAAATGGGTGGGGGTGGTAAAGGGGTGGGGTAGTATAGGGGTGGTAGGTGGTAAAGGGGTGTGTGTTGTGAATAGGTGGGGTTGTAAAGGGGTGGGAGGTGGTAAAGGGGTAGCGTGGTAAAGGGGTGGCGGTGGTAAAGGGGTAGGGTGGTAAAGGGGTGGGGGTGGTAAGAGGGTGGGGGTGTTAAAGGGGTGGGGGTGGTAAATGGATAGGGTTTGGCAAGGGGGTGTGAGGTGGTAAAGGTGTGTGGGTGATAAAGGGGTGGGGGTGGTAAAGGGTTGGGGGTGATAAAGGGGTGGGGGTGGTAAAGGGGTGGGGGTGGTAAATGGATAGGGGTTGGCAAAGGGGTGTGCGGTGGTAATGGGGTGTGGGTGGTAAAGGGGTGGTGGGTGGTAAAGGGGTAGGGTGGTAAAGGGGTGGGGGTGGTAAATGGATAGGGATTGGCAAAGGGGTGTGGGGTGATAAAGGGGTGTGGGTGGTAAAGGGGTGGTGGGTGGCAAATGGATAGGGTGATAAAGGGGTGGGGGTGGTAAATGGGTGGGGGTGGTAAATGGATAGGGATTGGCAAAGGGGTGTGAGGTGGTGAAGGGGTGTGGGTGGTAAAGGGGTGGTGGGTGGTAAAGGGGTAGGGTGGTAAAGGGGTGGGGGTGGTAAATGGGTGGGGGTGGTAAATGGATAGGGGTTGGCAAAGGGGTGTGGGGTGGTAAAGGGGTGTGGGTGGTAAAGGGGTTGTGGGTGGTAAAGGGGTAGGGTGGTAAAGGGGTGGGCGTGGTAAATGGATAGGGATTGGCAAAGGGGTGTGAGGTGGTAAAGGGGTGTGGGTGGTAAAGGGGTGATGGGTGGTAAAGGGGTGGGGTGGTAAATGGGTGGGGGTATCAATGGGTGGGGACAGAAGTAAAGGGGAGTGGAATTTCGAAAATTACCAACAGCCGTCCCAATGTCTGTGTCTGAAATAATAGACATTTAGAAATTGATAGAAATGGTAAATAAGAAGTGGATACCTGGGAGCACGGACATTGGGTTGGGAGGTTTATCAAGGTTGTATGTGTCTACACAACAACTACCCACAGTGCCACAAATAATTTTGTGAACCTACTAAGAAAATTGGACGGACAAGTTATGAAACCTCCATGGAGAGATGAGGTTGACTAGAGGAGGTGTGAATTAGTACAGCTGTTGTAACGAGTATAATGCTAACTTGGCGACGTTCTGTTCGAAGACCACACAACACCACAGCTCGGTGCCTGTCAGCCCCAACGGGTGGCTTTACACTTTAATGTGTAATGAACGTTGTGACGGAAGTTGTTTGTGATCATAAATTGGCACATTAATTAATGATTGTAGTCTAGAATCAAACCACATGTTTCATAACGAAAGACAATGTTGAAATAACCCCATAATAATTCGAGCCATTAAACTACCATACTCTACAGCAGTAGTGGCAGTAGGCTGCTAACTTGTTTGACATGAAAAAAATTATAAATTTTATGTCGACACTGAAAGTTTTTGTAATTATGTTTTCGTTGTTGATTCTTATCGAACAAGTCTCAGTGGCCACAGCAGGCATAGTAAGTAACATATTATTGTATCAAATTTAATAGTTTAGTATAATTTATTATAAAAAAGACACATATTTTTCGTAAAATTTTTTTACCCGATATTGTTCTAAATATGTAGGCTACTCTGGTACTTTCCACATAATACAATTTTTTAACAGTTGAATAGTTTGTTTGGAAAAAAAAAAATCAAGTAATGTATTTTAGTTGTTTTTTGACTATTGTTTTTTGATTTAATGAATTTTATGACGTGATTATTTTGTAAACAGTTTTCTTATTCGGTGCTGATAACCAAAGAATACCATAAATAGCCCCCCCCCCCCCCCCCCCCCCGTTGCAGGCACGAATGCATCCACCAAGAGAAGCACAGCCAACGCAACCTGGCAAATCTGTGTCGACGACGGTCCCTGCCAATGCGACGATGACAGCTACTACTCGTGGAACGACGACGGTCCCTGCCAATGCGACGATGACAGCTACTACTCGTGGAAAGACAACGGTCCCTGCCAATGCGACGATGACAGCTACTACTCGTGGAACGACGACGGTCCCTGCCACAGCGACGATGATGACAACTACTACTCGTGGAACGACAACGGTCCCTGCCAATGCGACGATGACAACTACTACTCGTGGAACGACAACGGTCCCTGCCAATGCGACGATGACAACTACTACTCGTGGAACGACGACTATCCCTGCCAATGCGACGATGACAACTACTACTCGTGGAACGACGACGGTCCCTGCCAATGCGAATGCGACGATGACAGCTACTACTCGTGGAACGACGACGGTCCCTGCCACAGCGACGATGATGACAACTACTACTCGTGGAACGACAACGGTCCCTGCCAATGCGACGATGACAACTACTACTCGTGGAACGACGACGGTCCCTGCCACAGCGACGATGATGACAACTACTACTCGTGGAACGACAACGGTCCCTGCCAATGCGACGATGACAACTACTACTCGTGGAACGACAACGGTCCCTGCCAATGCGACGATGACAACTACTACTCGTGGAACGACAACGGTCCCTGCCACAGCGACGATGATGACAACTACTACTCGTGGAACGACAACGGTCCCTGCCAATGCGACGATGACAACTACTACTCGTGGAACGACAACGGTCCCTGCCAATGCGACGATGACAACTACTACTCGTGGAACGACAACGGTCCCTGCCAATGCGACGATGACAACTACTACTC